>JAJJMA010209631.1:43124-55236 GCA_023529015.1 Papaver nudicaule | reverse complement strand
TCATATTTTGAGATGAAGTTCATTTATCATTCATATTTTGAGATGAATTCACTTTTTTAACTTCATATTTTGAGATGAAGTTCATTTACCACTTCATATTTGTAAATGAATTCTACTTTAACATAGAAAATTATAGTTTTACTTTAATTTATAATCCTTATGAAATGAATTTTATTGTGTCACTTCATATTTTAAGATGAATTTCATTTATGACTTCATACATTGAGATGAAATCTATTTTAGAACTTCATAGTATGAGATGAAATCTATTTTAGCACTTCATAGTATGAGATGAAATCCGTTTTAGTACTTCATTTTCTGAAATGAAATCCGTCAACGGGTAACGTGAAAAAAAATGTTTCGAAACATAGTGACAATAGTACTCGTTGTATAGATCTCGTCAAGAGCTTTCGGAATATATAAAATTTGTTTAATTCCGAATTGTAGTTCTTGAGATATTTGATTTTAATAAATTTTCATTAGTTTTATAAAGAACAAAGAATAAAAGATAAAAGGGTATTTATGTAATATTAAAAAGGCTGATGATGTCACTCCGCGTGGGTAACGTTCACCCAAGGACCAAACAATACAAAAAAGGACTAAATAGAAATATTAGGACCAAACAAAAAACTTTTAGAACTAAATAATAATCTTGATTGGCTCACAGAACAAAACTGAAATATAAAGTCTCATATTAGGACTAATTGGTAGTTTCTACTATTTAGTTTAGATACCTACATGCCAAAAGGACCAACTTTTAGTGTTTTATCCTTGTCGTTCGATAAAGTTTCACAAGTTTCTAACCAAGCTGCAAGCGGTGCAGAAAAAGAAGACGAAAGATGCTAAGAGCAATATCTTCGAGGTGTGGGAAGATTTACACTCCTGATCAAGATTTTGGTGATATTTGAGAGCATCCCAGTTAGATTTCTGCTTGTCTAAGAAGATGTGTGCGATCAAACAAATTAATTTACTCACTTTTGATGCATGAATATGAGGCCAACAATGTAGGGGATCAATGACTTCAAGTGCTAGAGGAGTGATGTATCTGTTAGAGTTGTCGAAGTTTCTAGAGTATTCTAGGCTTAGTATGTCTGGCATCCTCGTTTGCCAGTCTCGTCTGCCAGCCTCGTCTGGCAGAGTTTCCTAGTATAGCTAGGAGTTTGAGGGAGTTTGAGTTGTACACGGTGGTGTAACTTAGGAAACCAAAGATGCGATATCTTTGGTAAGTCCCACCGCCTAAGTACCTTGGTATTCAAGTTATGTAAGCCTATATATAGGTATCGTGTTAAGCATGTTAGATATACAATCGTGTGATAGACCTTCTGGTGATTACAGAGAGAGTTAGGTGTTGGTGTCTCTTGTAATTGGTTCTATCAATAAGAGTTGATCGTTGCTGTTTGTGGAGTAGGTACGCCGAACCACGTTAAATCCATGTGTTCTTGTTTTGTTTATCCTTATGTGTGGTTTGCATCTTTGTCTTTAGTTCTACTTAATCCAAAGGACAAGTTCTTGGTGTGATTACTGGTGTAATCCCAACAAGTGGTGCGGTGAGCGTGGAGAGGATTATTGTTGGAAGTAAAGATGTCTGGCTCTACCTCTGGTGGAGGTTTTTCGAAGGTGCATGGATTTGATTTTGGAGAAAAAATAAATATCTCACGTAATATAATTCAAAAATTAACAATTTTTATATATATTCTGAAAGCTCTCGATGAGATCTACACAACGAGTACCATTGTCGATATGTTTCGAAAAAAATAAAAAATCACGCTACCGGTGATGGTTGTTGTCTTTGTGTGCATACTGTCTTCACATCAAAATTTATAATGATTTTCTAATTAACAATCTAATATTTTTGATAATCAATAATTTATTTGCTAATCCCAATTACAATCTCTAATCCTAATTATGGTGTATAAGGGGTTTTTGAGATTACTTCATTGTGACCCTATTTTGGATTCACCTTCGCCCCCATTAAAAACTGGCTCGCCCCCGAATTAGCCAGGTTATTTTGAGGCCACGCCCTTCAAGGACGGGGCAAGCACTAAAGTCTAGGATTGGAGGAATCCATCCAGTAATCTCAAGAACTCCATATGCACCCTAATTAACTAGATAACCTATGGAAAAACAAAGCTGAAGCTACCTCTGCAAAACAATCGAAACATGTATGTACTGAGGCCAGTTCCTATGGGACACAAATAACACATAATATGAGTGTTTTGTGCGACTACGGACTCAGCAAACTACCCAAACGACGTTGCAAAGTTGCAACTTTGCAATACGAGATAGAAATAGTATCGTCGATGGAAATTTCCATCGACAGATACAAAAAGTGTCGAGGTCGATAAAAATTCTATCGACGATACTATTTCAATCGATATAGATGTACGGCTCAGATTTGATAAAGCCTATATATACCCTCATTTGTAAGCTTATCAACACACACCTTTGCAACATTTGTAGTAGTTTTCTCAGATATACCACAATTGCGCACTCCGCTATCTATTTGTTTGCGTTGGACACACCCTCCGTTGTGCACACCTTCTATATGGCACGCGGCAAAGCAAAAAACAAGGGGAAACAAGCTGCTACTCGATCTACTCAATATGATCATGAAGTGTACGATGAGGATAGTCAAGAAATGGGAGAAGGAAAGACTGCAGAAGAATCCGCGGGCAATCTTTCACTGTATCTGAGGACATGATCATATGTTCTAACTATGTCCGCTTTACTGAAAATCCGATTACCGGTGTTCATCCAGATAAGGCAACATTGTGGGGGAGCATCTATGACCAGTTCGAGCAGGAGACAATGAATGTCACTTGCCGTACGGAAGTTTCTTTGTGCAACCACTTCGTGACCATCAATGCACAGGTGCAACTGTTTGTTGCCGCCATTGTGCAGGCTGAACGTCGAAGACAAAGTGGGGAGGGTGATACGGACGTCGAACGGAGGTGTCGCGAGGCATGGAAGAGAGAGCACGGGAAACCATTTACCTACGAGGAGTGTTACCATATCTTGAAAGTGTTGCCTAAGTATGACCCAAAGATGCTTCTCCAGCTGAAGTCGGTTCATAAAGCTTCACTGTACAATCAAGGTTCGCCTTGCTCCCAGGGGTCACCATCCTCGCCCTTTGCGTCCCAATTTTCCTCACAGATGGGGTCACAAGGTGCAGGAGGCAGTGGAGGTAGTGGAGGAGGTATGACAACTGAGAAGGCGTCTGCAAATGCACTTAAGTTCCAGATGTTGTGTGGTAGGAACCAGGCCAAGAAGCTACGACAAGCAAAGGCTGATGCTGCTGTTGAGGGGGAAAGGCTTCAACATGGATGCCTATACTGCCCACCTCAAGGAAACTTCCATGGAACGATCGGCTGAACGCAGGGTTCTGAACGGTGAACTTAAAAAAGTCGCCTCTCCCAGGAAAAGTACGTGCATAACCATGATAAGCATAAAATCATGAATGCCAATACCTCTAACATGAATGAGGAACAACTGTACATCTGGAAGATGGATTTCGACCGGATCAAACGACAGATGAAGGAAGAACGACTTTCCGGTCTTGAGTCTGACGTTCAAGGAGCACCTGCTATCCCATCCGTCAATGCCGATAATGCATCTGACGTTGAAGCGGAAGAGGTCAGTCCTTGGGGAATTACACTAAATTTCCTAGTTGTACCATAGATAGTTAAATCATGTAGAGACTGAAGAAACTTAGACAACTGACTTCAGCTTGAAGTGAAAAGGAACTAGTCCCACATGCAGACAAAATGCCTATTATGTAGACAACACTTCACACAGCGAAGTAAATCGCACAGCCGTGCGGTAAGCACAGAGCCAACTATTCCTTAAGAATACCGTGTGCTTCCCGTTTATAAGCGGCATACACCTGTTTTTGAAGAGTTTCTCTAAAAAAGAGGAACCCAACAACTTGCAAATACAAAATTTTCAAAAGGGCTTCCCTTTTAATCAAAGGGTTAAAGTCCTACGGTATTCATCTCCCAACACATCTCGGATACATATATCTAAATTGCTCGAGAGGAACCCTTTGCAGGGGGTGTGGGTTAACCAGGCAAGCATAGAACATGCCCACCCAAGGGACCAAGACATAGTTTGGTTCTGATTTCATATGTCTAAAGGCGAGTTTGGTATTGCTGTGAATTTTATAAAAGTGATTTTCTGTTGTGATGTGCTGTGCGTTGCTGTGCTGTGCTGTGAAAATAAAACAGTAGGACGTTTGGTAAATTATAATGTAGAAAGGGCTGCCTGACTAAAAAAACTGTAAATTCTGTTTGGTAAATTGTAATGTAAAAGTGCTGATGATGTAGTTAATGACGGAAATAGACATGCTTTTTTTATTTTTAAAAAGATACAATATAATTATAATAAATTGTATTTTAATTCTAAAATATTTAAATAAATATAAATGGTGATTATCTTATTTTTAAAGAAAAAAGAGTGAAAAAATTGAAATAGGGAATATGGTAGTATGTGCACAATATTGAAGGGTAAAATTTGTCATTTTAGTAAAATAACAAGGTTAAAATGGATAATTAACTAATTAAAATTAGGTGGGTTCACAACTTCTGCTTTTACTGATTTTTAAAGCTGCTCCTGAGTAGCTTTTAAAAGCATGGCTAAAATGAAAGTGCTTTTGGAGAAAAGCACTTTGATTTTTTTTTACCAAACACAATTTTTGGTAAAAATTGGTTACAAGTTTGTTACAAAGTGCTTTTAGTGGAAAAAAATCAATCCCAAACGGGGCTTAAAACCTGTACAGGATGGGACCACGACTGCACATGATGGGACTAGGTCCCAGCTGCATAGGGGATGCGGATTGCCGGTGTCCCAGCAGCCAGCATGGTTATATACTGACGAGTGACGATGGTCATAGAGATAGCCCAGGCCCATCAAGGTTGTCTAACTAAACTGACACGCCCAGTAACATCCAATGAGCGCCTCTCCCAGTTATCACGATCCAGAATGACAACCCAAATTTCGTTTGTAAATACGAGGGGCCAGGCAGTGACAGAGAGGTACAAAAAAGGAGGAAATAAATCTTGAGAAGCAAATGCCAGGAGTTCCTCATGAATCATGATCATCAAAAATATCACCTCAAGCTTTTAGATATCGTATCTCGATGCAATAAGGCAGAATCAACACTAATGTTTCAAAAAAGAAGACGTGGAATGGATTTAAGTAGATGAATGAGCATTACACTGCTGGTCATATCAATGTTTTCAATGTACATACTACGATTTATTCCAAAAAACGTATGTATATTACGATTTCCAAACACCAGAAATTAGAAATGGCATCTGAGAAAGCTACCAGGAAAGATACAATCGAAGCTAGCACCAAGCAAGAACATCATGAAGAACCTACAGTTGCAAAACTTGATACCCATTTGGAAAAAGGCTGATTTAGGGACCGGCTGTTTTACTAGGGAGACCGGATAATGAGACAAAATAAGGATATTCAAAAGCTTTTTTCCAAAACCCCATATCCAACATATTTTTTTAATTGCCAAACTACCCCTACTAATTATAACTGATTTGATTGATTAGTTTAACTAAACTAAGATTAGTTGTTAAACTATTCCAACACTGCCACCACCACCACCACTACCGGCACCAGCGCCGCCGCCACCACTACCACCAACATCTGTGCTGTCATCACCACCACCAAATTTTGTCTGGATTTTGTTCAACAAATCCAGCCGAAACCAAATTTCGTCCGTATTGTACCTACCAAACTCAACTGAAAACCATTTTCGTCTGGAACTGACCTACTTCATCCAACCGAAACCACAATTTCGGCTGGATAATTTTATAAAATCCAGACGAAAACTATACGTATTGGGTTCCAGAGAAAATTTCGCCTGGCTTATATCTATAAAACGTAACCAAAAACAGACTTCAACACATTCAAAAAAAAAAAAGGAAAAATCGTCTGGATGTTTTGCGAAAAACCAGACGAAACTAAGCTTGGGGTGAGAAAAATCAGAGGAATTTTCGTCTTGATATTTCATCCCAAACTCAACAGAAACTATCCAATTTCGTCTGGGTTTTTCTCAATTAACCCTATTTTCGGCTGGGATGGTTGTGACACAATTGGTAAGTTGATTTTCGGCTGGGTTGGTTGCATGCAATACAGACGAAAATTGGATTTCGGTTGGGTTGGTTACATCCAATACATACGAAAATTGGATTTTTACCTAGATTTTTAGGGTTTAACCCAGACGAAAATCCCTCTGAACACTCATCTTTAACCATTCAATCGATCAATTAAAGCATAAAAACTTAATCATAAACAAGATGAAACTGTTTTTGAGTTTCTTTGTTTAGTTATTAGGTTTTCTTAATGATTCAGGGGCATTTTGGTGTCATCTTTAATTTAAAAAAGTAATTTAGTCTTTTCATAGTTTTTTGACACCCCCTTATAACACACTCTAGGATAGGGATATTAAATTCGGTCTCCCTAGAAAATCAACCGGTCCCTAAATCAGCCTTTATTTGGAATATCTTGCTGACAAGGCAACTCAACCTAACATACATCACAATGACGAAGGATATCATACAGAAGAAATCAAAGACCCTCATACTAGGAAAGAGAGAACCTACGAAGAAAGCAAGTACTGATCAAGAACATGTTCAATCTAAAATCCCAATTCGAACGCTAGCCAAAGAAAACAAGATAAAAATAAGCCAAGACGATTCTGCTACCAGAAATCTACAGAAACAGAAAAGTACTACTTTACAAGGTGAAGGTCCTCATGATCAAGGTGTGAGGAAATCGCAATCACTGGAGGAAATTCGAAAACATAGACAGCAAGCACAAGCTTCTTCTTAACAAGCAAGTCCTCAGGAAAACAGAAAATCACAAAACTTGATATAACTTGAAAAGCAGATTACAAAATATCTTTAAATCTGGCATCAGTTCAGCTTGTTTCATAATGTACCATATATGCTACTCCTATAATGTATATCATGTCTGCTACCAAACCCATCCACAGATAGACTGGCCAAAACAAAAAAAAAAAAATCAAAGGATTTCAGAGATGAGAGTTCTCTGACATTATAGCTATACCATTGGCCTAGGAGAAACCACAAAAAGAGACAAGCTGCACGACTAAACAAAAACAGGAAACTGGGAGATTTTTAAAGGGAAAACAAGAGAATCATTCATTACCACCTCGTCCACGATACTCTAATCTTCTTCTTAAGGGATTAATCTTCAATTTCCTCCGAAAAAAGCGTCTTCCGCCATGAATAATCCTCTTGAACATGTTCTTCTTCCTAGTAGCAGCTTCATGCTTAGCAGTTTCCAAGGCATTTCTCAACTGCTCCACCTCCAACCTCACAGAACTAAGCTCCATTCTGAGACGGTCAGATTCCAAAATATTACTGTTGTCACTACTTCTCTGTGAAACCAACAAATCACTGAAAGGATCTCCCTGATGTTTGCGAAGTGTTTCAAGTGCATTTAGTTGACGTCTGGACTGCTCCAACTCTGAAGCCAGTGAATCATATGCTTGCTTTGCTCTGAAGTTCTCAGATCTAAGTGTATCCATGGTTAACTTTGCTGTTTCTAATTGCATTAGAGTTTCACCCACCAGCATTTTTGCTTGAGCTTCAGATTCTGTGCAACGTTGGAGCTCTTGGAGTCGGTCATCTTCTGTAGAAGTTAACTCAAGAAGTTGACGATGGGATTCATCAAGCTTTGAAGTCAAGGATTTGAGTCGCTTATGTGCTTTCTCAGCCTCCTGTTGTGCATATTTTCTTTGAGACTCGCACAAGCCCAATTGATCTTTCACTTTCTTCAAGTCATCTTGGAGTTGGGCCAACTGAGGTTCTATGTCAGTCACTTTGCTTGGGAGTTTCCTTTGCTGCTTGTAAGAGAATGGTAAGTAGAAAATTCAGTAAAATTTCGTATAAATATGCATATAAACAAACACTACAAGGGGGGAAATAAACATTTCCTCTATACTGTCTATCTAGATGAATTACCCAACTGTGTATTAAAAACCTATCTCAATGGTACTTGAGCAGGTAGCAGTAAGTTGTCAGTGAGTGTGTCATCTCAATGGAGGGCCTAGTTGTCCACTATTTGGACAGATTTAGTTGCTTGAACAGTTCAATCTTTCGGGTATAATAAGGTTTGAGAAAAGAAACTAATTTATTGGCACCTATCTGGTAATCTCAACTCTCACCGTAAAGAAAAACTGTAGGAGTAAATACTAGGACATAAGTAACTTGCAAGTTTTTCAGACTCGGCTGACTGAGGGCAACTCATTATCAGTCAGCGATTTCATGGGAAGTCTGAAAGCTGCTTCTGAAAAAATTAGCATTCTTTCCTTGACAGATTTTGGTTATACGTTAAATTACAGCTCTAAAGTGCGACATAAATTTTAAAATGTAAGAAGTTTGGGTACCTATGTTTTGCCAAAAGATGGGAAAGGGTGTGGTAATGTAAGTACCTCGGTTTCTGGGCTTCTGGGTGACTTTCGCTCAGCGACTTTAAGATTTCTTTCTTTCGGCGTCCTACCCAGGGAGTTTGGAGACGGTGAGTCAGCTTCAGATCCTAGCATCTTAAATTGGTGAGCAGTTCGAGTTGCAGTGGGACACGTCCTCTGAAGTCCATCCAGAGACCCAGTTCTGGTCAGGAAGTACAAAATAACAAGATCAGACAAAATGTTAGATCTGAAGGCATAGGAAGCTAATCTAAAAACAGATGCTGAAATGCAACACTAGATATTTGGAAACATTTGACACTAGCTAGTGAAAGGAATCATAACCCGCACACCCTGCTAGCTTCTTTACTAAGTCCCCCCTCAAGATGCAATCAAAGGAAAACACGAACACATGCCCTAAAACTCTCAACATTTTACAATTCAAGAAGGAAAAGAAATCCTCACAATGGCGAAAAGGAGAAGGAAAATTACCACAAATGGAAACAAGTCTCCTCATAAATTTTAAAAACCAAGAATAATAAGCATGGGAAAGGAAACAAAAACATTCTGTGAAGGATAATATAAAATAAAGAACCTATTGATGATATAGATAAATGGAAAAAAACAGAAACAAACAACCCTCAAATCCAATATAACGCAAACATACTCAGATTCAGCCACCATCCTTGGTTCCATTATACTGAGCCTGGGTGACCCTGTATCGTCCGAAGTAGTTGAATCAAGTGACTGCAGCTTTAGCACAGCATCTAGCTCAAGCTGCCAAGCTTCATCTCGCTCCTGAGATGCTCGGCGGAGCCGATCTTGGGTGCTCCCCTTTGATTCGAAGTACATTTGTAGAAGATTTGTATAGGAATCAAAATTCCTCAAAAGGCGTTCTTTACGTGCTTTCTCAACCTCCTGTTGAGCACGTTTTCTTGGATCTGTGGTGTTATTGAATTCATCGTGAGGTTGTATCCTCATTCGGCGAGAAACTGGAACTGTGGTCCGAGACGTCCTCCGAGGGACCCTTAGAAACCCAGTTCTGCTCACAAAATGATAAAGGATTTAGTAAAGGATCATACACTTAAGATTACAAAAACTAAAATCTAAAATCGCCAGCAACATGTAAAAGGAGATTCGTAAATATAACAAGACTAGCCCACCTAGACCAAATCCCACATTTAAAGAGCCGGCTAGATTTGTTTTTGTGTCTGATCTAGTGCTGCAGGTTACTAGACAGTGGAATGTGTGTCTCATTGTTCAACTATTCACACCTGACATTGCACAGCTCATTTTATAATCTTGTATGGACACCTAATAGCGAAGGAACATTTACTATAAAATCTACATACAAAGCTCTACAGCTCGGCAAGATTACTACAACATTCCTAGTACAGTATGGAAAAGACTATGGAAATCTCAAGCTCCACATAATATGGCGAAAACAGCTAGGAAAAGAAGACCGTCTTTTTTTGTATTTTGAAAATGTCCCTACTGATACTCTTAACATGTTAATGGACAGTTTCAGCACTTGTACTCTTTTCTAGTTAATGAAATACGAACAATTCAAGAGTTTTTATTACCTGTCATACAGTCCAGCTCCAAGATTGTAAGCAATCTGTTGAATGACAAAGAGTTCAGAAGAGGCATAACAAACGATGCCTTCATTAAGATTCTCAGCCCATGCTTTATCATCCAGCAGTTCTCCTTTCTTCTTGAAACCACAGAAGCGCTCTCCGAATACCAATTTGGCCACCTTTGCAAGACTCACATTGATAGGTCTATCCAGATAAACCTGATAAATTTCTTCAGCTAGTTTTCCAAGATCTTCATACTTTAACAGTGGAATCCAATGGTCAACCAACTCACCATACTCATCAAATTCATATCGTGTTGGAATCTTATCGTTAATCACCTTCCCCGGAATCCCAATATGAAATTTAGATTCTAATCTCTTTAAACGGCGTTTCATTTCCAGACCGACAAAGGTGAATCTAACATCATGAAAAAACCATTTAAGTGCCGGTGGATTATGAGTCTTTGACAATCTGAATATCAGTATTGAATGATCAACTATGAAACCAATCGAGCTTATGTAGTTATCCTTGCGAGATTCGGAATTACCCCAAAACTCGACACCAACAATCACCGATTTTTTTTCGGTATTCATCACCCTTAAAATCCATTTATGGGCTTCCAGTACATCACTGGTGACGGTGGTAGTGAGAGTTAGATCATCGTTAGGAATAGTGTAAATTGTACTAGTTAATTCTGCCATTTATTTTGAAGCTCTCTACGGTTAGGGTTTAAGATATTGGGATTCTGATGAAAAAAAGAGTGGAAGAAAAAGGAGGAGAAATGACAGAGGAAGCAACTGACAAGAAAATAATAAAAATGAAAAAGAGAGTGCCGTGGTGGGATTCTGAGAAGAGTAGCAAACACACAGACAACAAGGCTAAACCAAATTAGATACCAGAAATGACTAGACAAGCAATTGCAAGATAGGAGTGTAAGAATCAAAGGATATACGAGAAAATCATACTATGCAGACAGAGACCCTAACAATTGAATTCATAAGTAACAAACAAATAGAAGAAGGACAATAGAAACAATTGGGAATTGAAACGATTACCAAACGAAACAAAGGAAACGAAACCAATTAAACAAACCAGGCCCTTATCTGGTTGGTTTGCTGATATTTGAGTTAAAAGATTGATAGCAATCACCTTCCTGAAAGAATATTGATGAAATTTGGAAACTAGGGTTTTTTTCGCTTGAAAATCGCCTTTCCTTCTCCACCGACCGCCACCAAAGTTTTCAAGGTTTCTGAGACTTTGCCAAAGTGGCAAGAAACATGTTAGTACAAAGAAAAGATACCGAAGTGACGACCTTGATTATTTTGGGGCCAGGCCAGGCCCTTCAATGAGGGGGCAAGCAATAAAGTCTAGGATTGGAGGCATCCATCGAGGAAAACTCCATATGCACCCTAACTACTAGGACTACCAAGTTAGATTATCAACTAACTAAACACTCAATACCATCTCTCAATCCACATTAAAAGTTGTTTTAACTTACATTCCTATTGGTTGGTGAACATAACCATGGATTTCTATTGGCTTAGACATTCCTTATCTCCTTACATTTCGTGGCCATTGAATTTGGGCGGATCTCGAGGTGTAGAATTTCATCTAAAGGTGCACATTCATAGGTAGTGTTCACCACTTTTTCTATGGTCCATAACCCTCTTTTGAGCTGGGGGTGTGACAGAATATTTACTTCTGATTGGTCGATTGATAACAAATTTACTTACACCTCGCTTACGCGCCTTTTTAAAATCTCAAACCGTTCATTGTGCAGTTACGACAGCACCGTTGATCAACGGTAATATATAAGGAAGTAAAAAAAAAAACAGGCAGCTGGAGGCGAGGTGCAAATACAGGAGAAAAGAAGATATTAAGGAAAGTAAATATATCGTATATGTTCGCTAAGATAGTCATGCCTCATTTATCTTGGAGGATCTTGATGTTAGATTTTCTACCTGTTATAGTATTTTCTACCTGTTATAGTTGATTCTGCATAGGGTAATATCGTGTTTAGGAATTAAACAACTTTCTTAGTGATTAGGGTTAGAGATATGTGAATGTCTATATATATAACTGATTACAC
>JAJJMA010209631.1:0-18124 GCA_023529015.1 Papaver nudicaule | reverse complement strand
TGGCGCCATGAGTCATGGCGACATGGATTATGGGTTAGCGCTAAAGCGCTGTGGAGGTTGGCCTTGGCCAAAGGCCAAGACCGTAGCCCCTTGGGCCATAGTGCTACGAGCCAATGGCGCTATGAACTCCTGGCCTTGGCCAATAGCCAAGGCCACTCCTATACTCGTGTCCTGGAGGCACCACACCCACGTTGGTCATGACAATTAGTCGACTCTACTCAGACTCAACTCAACTACGCAATGTTTGCGTATCACTCGAGACATCAAAACATCACACGGGGGGATAACTTTAGGGGTATTGGTCTGGCGGTCTACGACAGTTGAAAGAAACTGATAGAGATAATGGACAGTTACGAGAAGATGGCGCGAGTGGACATGTTCTACACAACTCAGGCAGTTACGGAAACCAACCCATGTCTTCCACTCCTCCACTCTTCCGCGACTTCCACCTTCTCTGTCGAGGGATCAAGGTGAGTTCAAAACTATAAATAGAGGCCTTCTCTATCTTCCAAGGCAAAAAGATCTTCCAGAAACAACCAGATATTCAGAACACCTGAATAAACCATAGCCTCTGAAGTAAACACGCCTGAGCAACCTAACACCCTTCTAGCCTTGGATATTTCCAGTCACTCTCAGGACGGAAATCTTGAACTCTTACACCCAAAACACATCCTCAACCTGATCTCAAGTTTCTTCGTTGTTTCCCTCCCTAGATCAACCTCTATCCTCTCTGTGACCGAAGCAAGACGTGAACGGCCATTGACTTGGTTTAGGCTCGTCTTGTTCGACTTTGATCTCGAACACTACGAAAGTACTCAAAGGCGGTGCATTGTTTTTCCAGGTAAAAACACTTGGCAACACTAACGGCAAAAATTAATTTGAACGACAAGGATGAAGGCTCGATTACTAAACACAGGCAAGAGCTCCCCAGCACATGGTTACGAGGGATTAAATTCGAAGAAGAAAACGATTGAAGAAAAGGAATCATGAGGGAGCTCGATAAGCCGAAGGAAGAAAGGTCGATATTGTTCAAAAGGCTGAAATCCTTTGTGGTTATCAAGGGGCAACTGTATTACCGAATGGCGGGGGGAGCCCTAGTGCGGTGCGTAGGGCATCAAGAAGCTGTGAACCTCTTGAACAGAGTTCATCAGGAAACCTGCGGGCACTCAGGAGTTGTTCCGCTATACAGAAGGCTACTAAGGAAAGGGTACTACTGGCCTGAGATGGCAACACAGGCCGCGACCTTACAAAATAATTGCACGGAATGTCAATCGCCGCCGCAACCATCAGAGGTATGCACGTCGAAGAATTGGACTGGAGGCAGCCATACATCAATTATCTAAGGAACGGATTACTCCCGGGAGACGATGTGGAAGCCTTAATAATAAAGAAAAAATCGGCGCGTTTCTTCATCGATGATGGGATACTATACAGGAGGAGATTTAACAATGGGGCCCTAAGGTGCCTAAGCAAAGAAGAAGCACAGATAGTGATGACCAAATCTCTTGAGATGGAGCATCAAGGAAAGCGCAAGTTATTCATACATATTCACGAAGGGGGGTACTATTGGCCTACCATGGAGGCTGACACAACAGATTTTGTAAGGAAATGCGATATCTGCCAGCTCCATGGGAATGTCATACAAACGTCGCACAAGGAATTACACAGTGTAGTTGCTCAGTGACCCTTCCACAGTTGGGGTCTGGACTTGATCGGCCCTATAAATCCTCTATCCTCTGGGAGGCATAAATACATAATCACGGTCGCGGAATATTCAACCAAGTGGGTAGAAGCAGCGCCCCTGCGAAATTACGAGGGAGAAACTATTGTCGCGTTCATCAAAGAATATATTATTTGTCGTTTCGGCGCACCAATGATCATTCGCTCGGACAACGGTACTTCCTTCATCAACCAGAAGGTGGCAAATCTGTTGACCAGGTACCATATAAAATAGCACGCATCGACTGAATACTACCCGCAAGGAAATGGATTAGCAGAATCCACTAACAAAACGCTACCGAGGATTCTGAGCAAAACTGTCCACGATCATCACAGAAGCTGGCACGAGCAGTTGCCCCGAGCGCTATGGGCTTACAGGAACTCCAAGCGGAGCTCAACAGGGGCGTCTCCTTATTCCTTAGTATACGGGGAGGATGCCATCTTACCAGCTGAAGTGGCGGTACCATCAGCCAGAGTAGCTATGGCTAGCCACACGGAACCGGATGATATAAGCAGAATTGCGCACCTCGATGCGCTCGCAGAACGTAGGGCCAGGGCGGAGCATTTCGCTGAAACTTACAGAGCTACTAAAGCGCGTTATTATAACAAAAAGGTAATATCGCGCTCCATTGAGGTTGGTGATATTGTGTTAAAAATCGCAAAGCACGTACAGAGAAAATCAAAAGCTGGGAAATTTGCGGCAAACTGGCGCGGGCCTTACATCGTGCGAAAGATTGCGGAAAGCGGTTACTACTACCTCAACCACATGAGTGGGAAGGAGATCGATACTCCGATCAATGGTAAATGGATTAAATTATACTATGCATAAGCGGATAAAGACAAAGGATAACGATAGTAGCTCAACTTCTCTTTTATTTATCTTTGTTCGTTTTCCCCATTACCATATGTAAACCAACGCGCCAGGAATTGCAGGGAGAGCCAATACCCACAAACCATCCAAAGAAGCCATCTTGACTGATTGAAATGAAACAGAATAACAATTGAAAACGCTTTTATGCCGACCAATTGGCACATATAATGTAAAGGAAGCCACTCCGGGCATGAACGACACGTATCCAATAGAAATATGTTTTCATAAATTAAAACTGGCCATACGGCATCTACACAAGGGAAAAGAATTAAACCAAAGGCATGACTGCGCCTACAGCTAGGGCGCGCCTACAACGCTCCAATTCCTCATCAACATCCCTGACAAATCGTTCGGCCTACAAGAGGCTACTAAGAGCGCTAGTACGACGACTATGAGTCCTGTCCCTTCGCCGACGAAGCCCTGCCTCATTATGAGAGCCAAATTGAACACCAGGAGCATGACCAGCGGCACAAGCGGCCTCCCATTCAGTGTGATATCCATTCCAAATCTGTTGGAGAGCCTCATAGTCTTCTCGTCTATGCGTAACCAATAGTTCCATTTCCTCCTTGACTGATTCCAGTCGCCCAATTTCGTGCTCCAGATCCTAAGGAGTGGACATAGACGGTGTCGAGGACAAGGTTACAAAATAGCCGTGTAAACAAAATGCCATTTGAAACTGTTTGCAAACAAAGAAAGAGAAGAAAAAAACGAAATAGAAAAGAGAGAATGAGGATAAAAGAAAGATCAGAAAAGAATACATATATATACACATTCAAAAAGTCAATATTCAAAGGTTACATTTATTGTTACACGAATATCGAAAGGACATATCCATTGGCCACAAAACACCCCCTAGACACTTCGACTCTGAAACGAACGACACAATACAAAAGCACGGGCCAAAGATACATTTATTATGCGCAGAGCGCGAGAGACATCGTACAAACTCAAAGTTAAAAACCCGTCGCGCCCTACAGCTCCGGAGACGTTCCAAAGAAATCTCATCAGGCTCATTCCCAAACAGTGTCATCCCCTCCACTAAGGAGTTTACTTCAGCAAACTCAAGGCAAGATTCATCCGACAGCTTCCCAAAATAAGTAACCACTATAGGCAAAACAAAGCTCTCCCTACGCAAACGATGAATTTCATCTATAACCTCCTCGCGAGATAACGCCATCCACCCAAGTGTCTGCAAACAAAAAGAAATGGAGGATGCAAACAAACAAAATAACCCAAAAACAAAACAGATAATCCAGCTATTTATACATGATCAGTCATTAATACGAGCATTAAAGACCAACACGAAAATCAATATCCATAATCCAAACAGCAAACAAATAAATTCCTCTAAAAAAAAGGTCGGGGGGGGGGGGGGGGGAAGAATTCACGACTCGGCCTCAAATTCAGCCAACTCCTTTCGCTTTACTTCCATCTCTTGATTGACCTGCGATCTCCTGTTCAACCTCAACGAGCGCATCAGTAACATTACTGAACTCCAAGGCGATCTTCCTCTGCTCTTCAGTATTGGTCTCGACCTCGGACACCAACCGCTTCTTATCTTGAACCAGTCGCTCAATCTCGGCGGATAGCTTCGAGGTTCTGGGATCATGCTTGGTCCTCACCTTTTTTAGCAGCTGTTGCAGCCAGGTAACGTTAAACCGCATATAGTCTGCAGTCAAAAGAATCCGCTCCCATTTCGCCATCTGACTCTCGGAGGGTGGATTCTGTTCCGCGCCGAAAAGACCGTCTGACACGACCAACAGGTCGCGGATCGTTTTGACTTGTGCCGCCGCCCCGAGACAATCTGTCATTTTCGCAGGCACGAGGTGGCCATGACGCTTTAGAATTTTAGTGTAGGTACCCACGTGCGCCGTAGGGACCCAGAACCCATGAACGAGCTCAAAAGCATCGTCTTCAAAACCAATCTCTGCACGATCGAAGGCTCGTTCGAACATGGGCAGAACAGCAGAATTACGGACTGTGCTGGCAGGAGAAAAATAAGCCGTGTTAACAGAAGAAGAGCGAGCTATATTAATAACCGGAGAGCGACCCTTAACGGTAGCAGGCGAACCCAACACCGTGGAAGCTGAGGGGCGGTTGACAATTTTATCGTTCCTAGGAGGCAAAGAATTCTTCATATGTTTCTCACTACCCGCGCTATCAGTTTCTTTGTTCACATGTTTTCCCATATCCGCTTCCTACCAAAAAATAAGTCAGTTGCGCAACACCAACTCATAAGTGATAAAGTATCCAAAACAAGCCGACATGGCACACCTGCTCTGAGGGTACTGAAGTCGCGTCCTCTTCAACGTCTGTATCACCTGCTTGCTCGTCAGAATAATCACCTTCGATGGAACCTAGAGCAAAATGTATACACCAAACAAACTCAAAACCCTCTCGATTCACAAAAATGTAACAGATACTAGGGCCTATATATAGGTTTTTTTTTCGCTTGAAAAGGGGGATTAAATGTGCTACACGTGTAAGATTTAGTGCGTACCTGGATCAGACAGTACAGGAACAGAAGAAGACGGGCCCATTTGATGTTCTTTCCCTAACATCGATGAACTGAAAGATTCCAAAATGGCAGACGGAGAGTTCAGGGGGTTAACCTCGCCGTGCCTAACGGAACAAACTAAAGGCTGTAAGCGAGTTAACCTCATCACATCAGCTGGCTTGGGGCCAGCGCTTTTGTTACGATGTTCAAGTTCTTTCACAAACCCTGGATTGCTCGAGCGAGCAGGAGACTTTACGGACGCTTCACGTTTCCTCTTCGAGGAGGCTACCGGACGCGCCTGTTTAGTACAAGACTTATTAGAAAGGGAGGAAATACACCGAGGAACGGGGACTATGCCTGCTTCCTAGTTTAGTTTATCAACCAAGGCCTTCCCACGCCACTCATGCTCTGGCATATTAAGCCACTCCTCCAGAGACCGCTTACGCGGTCCTGGGTCATGAGCGTCGTCAGGCTACGCGCAAACAAAACCTAAGTAAATATAGGACTCCAGAAAAAAATGCAAACATCGAATTGATACGCCAAACGGGCGGTTACTTACTGCAACACCTCTGCCCAACACAACACTGGGCGCCGAAGGAGACGGTTTGGGGACTCTGGTTGTCCGCGATCGTCTGTGTTCGCCAGCAGGTTTTGGGGAGGGGAGGGGGACTTTCCTCTTTGACTTGTGCTTCACAACTGCGTCATGATCCAAAGGAAGAGGACCCCAAGCTGTCTCAGAAGAATTCCGAGCGCGACCCTTGTTTCCCGGGAACCAGCCTGAGAGGTTCTCCTATACTCTTCTCAATCACAAAATGACCGACGCGATGCATCTCATAGAGCTCATCGTTGTCCGACGCGTGGTAAATAACACGAGTGGTGACCAGAAAGTTCATCACGCGCGTCAAAAGCTCTTCCCAATACACACGCCAATCCGCAGAAACGCGGAGAGAATCCCGAGCAGGTTGGGGATAACGGATAGTGAAGGGGACTGGACGACAGCGAAGCATGCCTCCATCAGAGTAGACAAACCTATCATAACAAGTGTCAATCGAGGCACCATCCAGGATAAGAGGACGCAAGGGAGGTGGAGGAACCCTCTGGTCAAAATTCGCTTGGTGGACAACCCGATCGAAGTTATAAGCCTCAACAGAAAACGCGCCCCCGCAAAAACCAGGGAGGTAGCCAGACGTAACTGACAAAACAAAGTCCACTTCGCTCGCCTGATTCACCCTTCGAGAATCGAGGATTTCCTCCTCGTTGGAGTAAAAGGTGTAAGGAGTAGGCCCAACGCGGCCATCAGTGTATGGAGAAAAACAAAACTTGCTTCCAATATGCATATAATTGGAAACGGTGTCAAGAGATTTAGGCAACTTCCGCTTATAAAGATGGGCGCGAGGATAAGTATACACCATGGGATCTTGATAAACCTCCCCATCCTCGTTGACTCGTTCCTCAAAGCCATGAATGGTAAGCGTCGGGGCTGGACCCTGGAAAGCGCTCTCAAGACCACATCTGAAGGAAGCTTGCGGGTACGAAAGTCTCGACAGTGTGCACATTAGCAGCCCTCTGGATGTCGATCACGAGCAAGTCCAAGTGGTGATAAAGTCCGCCCAAGAACATAGAAGCCAAGGGGAAAGATACGCCATGCGCCATCAGGACGGCCATTGGCATAAGCTCTTCCCTAATTGTATCCCCCGGGCTGAATTCGAAGATGTCATGACTTAACCAAAAAAGAAGAAACGCGGCCAGTTTCAACATCTCCGAATCCTCGCCGTAATCCGGACATTCCCAGCGGCCCTCCACCATTTTCGGTACCCAGTACTTCACGAATAAAGCATAGGAAGAGCGCCTTTTCTTTTGCTTGCTCGAAGTGGCTGCTTCGGTATCATCCTCGCCTGAAATATGCGAAGACAAATTTGTGATTAGTTGCGCAGGATGAAAAAACTCCCAAAAAAAAAAAAAAAAAAAAAAAAAACGAGCCAAAGGAATATTACCTCGTGCGCCTTCATGTTCCTCGCCCCCTTCTAAATCGTCATCATGAGCGCCCTCATGTTCCTTACCCTTTTCTGGATCATCTCCGGCTCCCTCGGCGAGAACGTCCCTTGCGATCTCCTTGGATTTCTTCAGAGCGATAACCAAATCCCAATCCTTGTCACGCATACACCCTGCGACAGCTGACTGGTGCCAATAGCAAGAACCATGGGACTGTAGCAAAGTGAGAGCGATTACGTCCTCAAGAGTAATAGTCGCATCTCCCCAAGCAAAATGGAAGGTGTGGAACAAAGAAATCCAACGTGTGACTAGCTTGTTCAGATCGGAGTTACTGCGGCTGCAGGATCGACATTTGGATGCTTTGATAGCATCAAGAACGCCAATCCCTTCAAGAGTACGGGCATAAGACTCATGATTTCCAATGTAATCAACCCACGCCGACCAGCCATCCTGGGGTTTCGCCGTGGATTTATAGACGATGTTTGGAAGCTTATAATCGCCACGGTTTATAGCCAAGCGAGGGATCTGTTCAAAAGGAGGAAATGACCACCCGCTATCATCCGGGTTCAACAGCCACAGAGGGTCGGCTGGCAGAGGCGGCGGCAGTTGGTTCAGAAGGCGCTGATTAAAGAAGTCATCGGGGTACTCCGTACCAGGAAAAGGAACAAAGGCGCTTTTGAGGGAAATGCTTCTGGTGAACAGAGTGTGAGAAAACAAATCGTCTTCACGATCAGGAGGGGGGAAGACATCAAGGTTAGCATTCTGCCCCCCCCCCCCCCCCCCCTATCTGGCGCGACCTCAGGGTTCACCTCGTCTTCATGATCAAAGGCGAGCGGTTCGTCTTGCAAAGGCTCGTCGTAATCACTCATGGTAGTAAAGGAAGAAAAGAAAAGAATTTTTAACCAAGGACAATTTGGCTGGAGGAAGTGAAGGTAAAAGGCTATTTATACTGAGAAGAGAAAAGTGAAAAGGAGAGCGTAACCGTCCGCCACCTAGGCCACGATGCCAATAACTCATGGACTTGCGCTGCCACGTAGGCCATGATCCTGGAGTAAACAGAATTTATTATGGGCGATGGTCAGGGGACTTGGTTTTTCATGGGTGACGGTCGACCCGGCGCATCCGCCCGCCCGAACCGTCAGGGGACCAATGTGGATACCTCGAGTCTAAGGGGCCTAATGGGCTTGACACATACTAAGTTAAGCTTATCTAGTTGGGCTTGGGTTTAGACATTTTGGGTGTTTAAGAGACAAAGGGTGGCAATTATGTTAATAAGTGACTAAGAGGACACATGACAACCTAGGAGTGTAAGAGAGTCTCTATAAATAGGGCTCTAAAAAGATCATTAAGAGAGGTTTTTTGGAAGAGAGAGAAATTAGACTACACTCTTAGGAGAGAAAGAGAGAGAGAGAGAAAAAGGGAAATGAGATAAATTGAGATGCTACCTCTGTGACTCGGATTGGATTGTTACCCCATTCACACCCAACCATCTATCTAACCCAAATCTGACACACTTTCCATTATTGACTACGATTTTGATGCAACTGTAAGCTTCCAACTCATCTTATTCTTTTCTTCGATTTTGATGCAACTGTAAGCTTCCAGTTTGGCTTTTTCTATATCATACCACATACTTCTACCCACTGTATCTTTAACCTTCGTTTGCACTAGGAATTCAGCTCCAGAACGTAGTCTTTTCGCAGATAATTTGCCTCCACAATGCACCCTTCTCATTCGCATATCTTCAATGCCATTTAGCTTGTAAAGAGTTGTTAACACTTCTCAAAATTTTGGCCTACAAGCTTTTCTCCAAGCCTCCAAGCCACCCAACTCATCATATTCTCTTCTTTATCTTTACCCCACAAAATTTTTCTCATGATACTTCTCATTTTCTTCTCAACAGTTGTCGGTAACTGAATTAAGGAAATGAAGTAGATAGGTACACCTCTAAAGAGTGCTAAATAAGATTTGCTCTCCCAACTTTGTTGCAATACCTCTTTTTCCAAGAAGTTAGTTTGACTTGCATCTCCCATATATCCTCATTAAGCCCTAGATCCAAATGAAAATTTACCCCTAGAACAACCCTAGAAAAAATCCAAATGATGAAAAGCATCGATTGATGGCTTCGAATTTATTAGGAAAATAATTGCACATCCTGAATACCTGAGCGGAAAGTCATAAGATCTTAGCTCTCAATATCTAGAGTCGCGATCTTGAAGTATTGAACTGGATGTCTCTCTGAGAGAGAGAGAGAGAGACAAATGGAGTTAAAAAAAAAAGAATTTAGAACTTTTTAGAATTCGATCAGTCTTGCAATCAATGTACCCTAGCGGGTATTTAAAGTTCACATGCTACCACAACAACCTAGATCAAAAAGCTGCTCCCACCATCTCTACAACCTTTGGATCTCACACTTGGCGAAATCGCAATGGTCAATTTTTCTAGGCCAACTTGTCTTCGATGTGTTTTATATTATTGATTTCTTCTTGTTGCACCCACATGCATTCCTAAATAGATTATATGCAAACTATCAGTTTTACAAACCAACTCCCTAGCAAGATCTAAAACATACTTATCCGCACCAATACTAGTCATCTTCTCCAAGTTGAGTTTGAGACCAGTTTAAAACCTCAAACATTATCAAAATTACCAGCAATCTTCTAATCTCATTCCTATCCACATCCAAGAAGATGATTGTATCATCTGCAAACTGTAGATGAGAAATCTGCACCCAGTTATCAGACGCTTGAAAGCCAGAAACACCACCATTATGCACTGCTTCATTCAGCAATATAGAAAGAGCTTCCACAACCAGTAGAAATAAGAAAGGCGATAATGGGTCACCTTGTCGTATACCCTTTGTAGGCTTTATTCTATCTGTAGCAACACCATTCACTAAGACTTAAAATTGAGCTCCCTTCACACACAATTCAATCCACCTAATCCACCTTTCACCAAAACCATGCATTCTCAATATTGTAAACATAGAATTCCAGTTCACATTATTCTCCATGTCGATCTTACATAAAATTCCAGGCCTTCCTTGCTTTATTCTGCTATCAATACACTCATTTGCTATAAGGGTACCATCCAAGATTTGTTTGTCTTTGATGAAAGCTCCTTGAGCATTTGATATCAGTTGGGGCATAACCATCTTCATTCTATCAGCTAAAAGCTTTGAGATGATTCTATAAAAACAGCAAATGCAAGCTTATAGGCCTAAATTCCTTCCCAGTTGCAGAATCTTCTTTCTTCGGTACCAACTTGATGAATGACATGTTAAGTCTCCAGTCAGCTTTCTCTTTCTAAAATAATTTGCTCGTATTATAGCAAGAAATTTTTTAATGGTGATTAGTACTGGAGACACATCTTTTGATGACACATTTGCTAGAATAGTATAGATTATGTATCAAACTATTCTTATAAACATATATAGTATAAGATTTTAGCACTATACAGAGTTTGCAGTATATGTTAAATATATGTACTTGTAGGAACAAAAAAAAAAAAATAAGTATTCAATGTGTATATAATTTTAGATGTACCTCTTCTTTTATATATGAGTTTTGATACAAATCACTATTTAAATAAAGGGGTATTTAGTGATTGCACCCAGGTGTAATCAGTAATTAGAGGTTACACCTACTCCGTCCATTATTTTTGAGTTTGCACCCATTTCATGTTTCCGTCAGATTTTTGGCCACGTGTCTATCATATGGCCACTACCCACGACCGAAGACTGTTCTACCCCTTTAGAATGCATCTTCCTTGTGTTTACTCATTGTACAGAGATAATATTAATCCAGTTTATAAAACCTAATTTACAAAATAGATTACTGCCATAACATCGATTCCCTCCTCCAAAGGAAAACCCAAGTTACATCAAACAGTTCAAATCACTACCCACAACTCTATATATCATGTTTACCTTGATTCAACTCTCTCCCCTAATAATCCCCACACTCATATACGCTGACCTTTGTATATCCGCCTCTAATTCCACATGTCTTCACCGATCATTTCAACCAAATTACAATTTTAAGTTGCCTCAACCCAAACTCTTTTAACAGCATCTTTGACTTGGTATGAAATCTCAAATTTCATTTGAATTTGGTTTAGAATCTGTATGAAACTGGTTCAATGAAAGTATGAAACTGTATTTGATCTTTTTTAATTTTGGGTTCGATGGTAAGGGTTTGGTTGTTCTTCTTTTTCTGGGTAAGAGAGATTGCAGAGAGATTAGAGATGGTGCCGCTCGGTGATCGGTGAAACAGGCACTATAATAAATAATACTGTGCACGTGATACAAAACGTGCCAAAAGTAACCGTAACGTGGATGGAAAATCTAAAGTAGGTGCGAACTCAAAACTACTGGACGAAGTAGGTGCAACCTCTAATTACTAATTACACCTAGGTACAACCACTAAATACCCCTTAAATAAACAAATATTCATTTAACGATAAATAAATAAAAATTCATTTATCAATAAATAAAAAATTCCGCTAAACGGATATTTTTTTGGGGTCCAAAGGCATTCATTTATCGAGGTTCTACTGTACCATTTATTGAAGAACTGAAAAGGTTTGAACTTTATTAAACTCAATCCCAAGAAAGCCACCTATTCACAAGAGTGAATGTTGAAATGCATTATTTAACTTTTCTTTTTTATCAAGCAGAGTTTATATTAAAGTTTACAATTCTGGAATTACCAAGTTCAAAACAAGGATTTGATGCAAGAAGCTTGGAGATTGGACTTTTCTTCATATATGGATAGATGTATCTAGATCTTGATTGTTGCATGTTAATCTATCCGTATCGTAACATAAATGATGGCCGCCTATAGACAGATGTATGTACCGGTAAGAGGTTTTGGTGTGGATAAAGTTGGCACAACAGAGTGACCTCATCTAAGCATAATATACCATATTCGTTTCTCATAGCTAAGAGTCAGCCTGGTGCTACATATAGGCACACTGGGAGACAAATTTATGTATGACTCTTGATCTCGTTAGAAAGATGCAAATACTACTGCAGAGACCAATAAGACCTCTGGACTTGAGAAATTGCATTTTATATTCATAAACCAAAATGGTTTTGGAAGCTAAAGGCATGATAAAACATACTTATATATAAAGTGCGGACTAAAACAACTGCAGACCCATAACAACCATGACAAAGCAGAAATAAAAAGGACAAGAATGGACATTGCTTTCTTCTCTCGCCTCTTCTTCCTGTTTCCGTTTCTTCTATTCTTCTTTCTTTTAATCGATCACAAACAAATAGTTTCTTTCTGTGGAGAATTAGAGTTGAGTGAAACCAGGCTTTTAGCATAACTCACCATAGGACCAAAGCACGACCTATTGAACTTCGCTTTTCTGGCACTTGGATGCTTCAGGTCTATCCAAGCTAAACCACCGTTAGCTTGCAGTAAAACTGTGTCACCTTTTTTTGAAGACCAAAGCAATCTCAAATTACCAACGTTGCTAAACAACCCTAGGGTAATGGAATACTGTTTAACCCATGATTCTTGGACTCCATATTCTCGCATCACCCATACATCAAACTTAACCTTTTCCTTACTTTTTGTATCAAGTAGACAAACACAACCTCTCAACACTCCCACAGTCAACAAAGGATTGCTACTTTTGGAAATTATTTTTGGTAGTGGCGTATCTCTGAAACTCTCATCGCTGATATCTAAAGAGACTATAACTTTGTTCAAAAGTGGAGTTTGGGCATGAACTATGCCTAACCAATGAAGAGCATTTCGAACAAGAACCCCAGGGGCTCTGACAAAAGCAAACCAATAAGGAATTGTTTGAATGCTATTCCTATTCCATGAATTCGAACTTAACGTATAGACGTAGACCGTAGAAGTATCCGTTTTTCCTCCGTAGGATACAACTTTGAACAACTTGTAATCGTCCTTCTTGCAATCATAACCAAACCCATATGCTGTTGCAATTTCAGGTGCTGATAATTTTTTCGGACAATCGGGTAAGTTTTTGTATTCGTTTGTTGCTGGGTTCCAAAGACAAAGGCCTACCTTTTCCCTGCATGGTAATGCGCCTTGGAGGAGAACCAAACCGTTACAAGAACCAAGCAATTGATCCAAAGATGGTATCGGGTAGTCCATTTCAACAGCAACTTCATCATATTCACTTTTCTCTAACAATAAATCATAACCAACACTGTAAATCACAACCCTGTCCTTACTCTTGTCGAAAAACATGAGACCGCTGGTAGTGCTGTTTTTCTGGATGTGCATCTTAGCAAAAGTAGGTCTAGAAATTAATTCAAACCAAGTTTTGCAAACGCACTTACATATGAATAGTGATCTGACTGGTACCCTTAGAATGATTTCAAGGTAGATATCCTCTGGGATGCTCGACATTGCAATTCTTTTTCTTCTTCTAAGAATATTGCTTGAGAGGAAGAAACTAGGATTTCGACTAAAATAGTAAAACATATTTATAGGAGTACAATTAACCATAAATACAGACAACTAGCCTAGAATCCTACCATAATAAGAGACTTACACATTACCAAGCTGGCTACTAGAGTTGGGCCATAATAAAAGAGGAATAAATAAATATGACCACATAAATATAAAAGACCAAATATACTTGGGCCATAATTAAGCATAAAAGAGGCATAAGTATATACATTACCACCTAAATATAAAAGACTAAATATAGTAACATAGACTCAGTCTAACCTATAGAGTAGGGCTTTGTTTAGGAATATAACCTTTCAAGTTATACGTAGGGCTTTGTTTAGGAATGTTGATTTGTGTATTGTGGCTTACTGCTAGTTGTGTTGGACATTGTTACACGCAATTGCGGATGGAGCTTTGTTAATATGATAAACCTCGTTAGTAATACTAATCAGAGGAATATGAATCAGGGTAGCTTCTTCAAGATAAACAGCTTACTGGAGAAACTATAACTGAGGAAAAAGATATTGGTGACTGAGATGTGAAAATAATCGAGAAGAGTAAAAATGGAAATTGTGACTCTGGCCTGGAAACAACTGATTGTCTCCAAGATCATCAATGGGAGATGTAATAGAAACAGATCCTGACCTTTACATCTCATCTATCATCTGACGGCTATCAGTTGGGATGACAGCCTGTCTCCAGCCTGTCTGTACGGCTGTTTTCTGTTTTCTGTTTCTGTTAAATATCTGTTTCTCTTTCTTTGTCGGTTGTAAGTTTAATAACTCATTTTTGAGTTTTCTCTGTAATTGCTCTGCTCCATTAATGGAAGCTCACTTTGTTCATTTCCATTTCGAATACAATTCCTAATTCTATCAAGATGAAGATAATAGAGTAGATAGAGTGACAGACATCAAAAGGAACATGTAGCGCCCACCAAATGCGATCTCGATCCACAAGGCTCCCGAGTTTATAACCCAAATATTTTTGAAAATCGAGTGAAAATTGCAAATAAAAAACGAGGGTGTAAGTCTTTTGCCTGGTCCTACAATTTCACATTGCAAGGAAAACAATAAGAAGAGACACCTGAGATGCAAGTTTTGGCTCTTGAGCTGTAAGCTACATTCCCAAGCATATATAAAACTCCGTTCACAGATGAGCTCTGATGCTAGGACTTATTTAGTATGGTTCAAGTTAGAGTTTTGTAATTGAATTAAAGTTAAAGAACAAGGATGTCGTAAGTAAATGAGAAGCTAACCTGATTGGAAACTTGAGGTCTGAGAAGCTGTTTCGTCTGAGAACGAAGGAGCGCGGCTTGTCCCATCGTTACCAGCTATCTTCCGATTGTTATGCAAATGGGGATAATTTTATACTTTCAGATTGGAGACTCTATCTTTTGAGTCAATGTGGCTGATCTTCAATCTCCTGTATTGTCAAATACGCTCTTCTACTTGTGAATACCCAGCAATGGGGACAACAAATCAATACATGGGGCATGCTTTTGAAGTTTTTTCCAATAAATACAAGGGGAAGGATCCCATGACATGGTTATAATGACATTAAAATAACATGGTCGCACCGTTTTTTTCATAACTCTCAAATGATAAAGAACTTAACGCTAATTTTTTGTTGGCATAATCTTCGTGTAGGGCTCTATGTTCCTACCAAAAATGAGTGCATTCCAAAACTTATAACACCACATTTTACCGATTTGAAAGTTAACCATTGATTAATTTTTTTGATCCAACGGTTAAGACTATAAGTGGTATTTGATGGTTAAGAAGATATCTATAAGAAGAACATGGCACCAAAAAATTAGCTCCAAATTCCTTATCGTTTGAGAGTTATGAAAAAAACGGTGCGACAATGTCATTTTAAATTGGCTAATTTAGGGACCCTCCCTATTTGTTGAGAGACCCCAAAACAATATTACTATCCTAGGATGGGTTATAAGGGGTGTCAAAATGCTATGTAAAGTCTAAAATGCCCCTGAAACAAAAAATTTCGGTTGGAAAATCCAAATTTCGGTTGGTTAAATCCAGACGAAAATGGGCTAAATCCAGACGAAAATGGGCTAAATCTAGACGAAAATTGGCCAAATCCAGACGAAATTCAATTTGCTGAGTTGTCACAACCAACCTAGCCGAATTTAGTGTAAAAAAAAAACAGACGAAAATGGACTAAATCCAGACGAAAATGGGCCAAATCCAGACGAAATTCAGTTTGCTAAGTTGTCACAACCAACCTAGCCGAATTTAGTGTAAAAAAGAAAAAAACCAGCCGAAAAAAAAACTAGATGAATGGATTTTGAATAGGGTTCAGTGTGATTTTCGGCTGGATTGAGCCCTAGAAAATCCAGCCGATATGTTCACTTCTTTGAGTTATCGTCTGTATTGCATGCGCATAATCTAGACGATATTGTAGTTAGTAATTATTCGTGTAGTTATCGGCTGGAATTTTAGCCCATTTCTAGCCGATGTTATATGATCAATCCAGACGATATGTATAATTTAGCCTATTATCGTCTGGATTGCCTTTGTGTCACAACCAACCTAGCCGATAATAGGCTAATTTTTTGAAAGTCTAGACGATTTTGAAGTTGAGATGAGATTTGAGGAGTTATCGGCTAGGTTAGTAGACACAATTCAGACGATATTAGCACTAATTATATAGGGATAGTTTGGCCATTATGAAAATATATTGGATAAGGGGTCCCTAAATTAGCCAATCATTTTAATGTCAATATAACCATGTCATGGGATCCTTCCCCTAAATACAAACCTTAACATCTTCCGAGCCTCTCTTCAGCTGAGAATTTCGAATGGTGCACTAGAAAAAAACCCAAGACCATCACAATCAATAGAAGGTCCTCCGCCAAATCGAATGGAAAAGTAAGTTGCAAGAGAAATTTATCAGGTGGTCACCAAAGTCCAAGAGCAGATGTGCCTAAGAAAGAAGTATTACAATTTCAAGACGTGGCAGTATACGCAAATGGGAGACAATCCAATAAATGAAACAACCAGCCTCGACGTTTGTAAATCTCTCACCAAGAACTCCTCCAGCAACTTGTTGACAGTGTACTGAATTCTTTTCCTGTTGTCCTCAGCGCCAAATAATGGTTCCTGTGATTTGGATAGTTGATTCATATAACCTCCTCTATGGTGATTGATTTTATTTTTTTTATCACACCACCAGTATGGTTGTTTCTTACACGGCTATATTGAGTGGGATGAGGAGCATAAAATAAGACACATCTATGTAAGTTTAGATTAATCAATAAAGATGGTGTTCAAATACGCAGGAAGCTAAAGAACATAACCAAAAAAAAAAGGTAATACTAGAGTACTTAAAGTTCATCCAAACCGAAGGTTCATATCAACTTTAATACCAATAGGAGAAAGTACACTCATCCTTGCTGAATATTTCTCTTAGAACATGGGTCCGAGAGGATTGTCCCTGTAAACTAGATTACCGTCTCGTGGCAGATTTATCTTGAAAATATATATCCTCCCCTCAGATGAACATGATATATACATGCTACTTGGAGACGCACTAACATCGAAAATTCTTCTACCTTCAACTGGTAACTCAAAATATTGCTGCAAAAGGTTCAAAAGGACATGCAGGTCTCTTCAGATTATGGATCACAAAAAATCAAGGTAAAGTGAAAAATACACACAACATACTAGGGAAGGTTTTTACCCATTTAGTATCGGGCTTCCAGAGAGATGTCGTGTTGTCATTTGAGCATGATAATACTACGGAGTGGGAATCGTGTCTTATCCATCTCATTCCAAGCACACCTGTAGCAGTAAAATAAAATTAAGATAACATCTACTCCTGTGTCTCTTGTGGAAATAACAGTAATTGACACAATGGATAATGGACGCAATGCAAAATTAATCAGATAGCTGAATCAAGCTCCAGATCCATACAGCCGAGCCAGAGATCTATTTCAGGGTCAAATCATAGATTGCAAAATTGTGTTTATATTCCAAAATCCAATGACAACAATCGCAGTCTATGTGATGCTGAGAAGGCAGCAAAATTTCAAGTTTATCACTCAATTACTTCTGGCAACAAGTCCATGGGGACAGATAAGTTTGATCGGGGTGAAAAGGAAATCTCTGAGTGTAGAGATTGTGCTGTTAACTCTAATATTATCGCCATGGTGGGGGAAACGGCTATAACAATGCATCTATGCAACTTACTAATGATGTTAGTGGCAAAGAAGGTGGAGTGCCACAGCACATTTGTAATGGTCACAGTGCAGGTGTTAGGAGTTTCTTTGACAAAGTTAACATGAATAGGGTTCGTCATGTTGCTTTGAGTGAGCATACTGGCATTGGAACTGTTGCCAATTGTGCGCTACATAATGTGGTTGGAAAAGAAGATGGAGTTTCAGCACATGGAGATGTAGGTGCAAAAGGAACAGTAGTGGGTATGTTCGTGTCGAATGATCTAAACACTACTCGCTCATCTGTTGGTACAGATGACGGAGTCCACGGTTTGAATAGAAAAGTCGCAATCTGACACAGGTATTGAGGCTTTGATAAGTTTCTGTTGAGACTATTAGTCCCACATTGTATGGGCAATCTAAGATCCTGC
>JAJJMA010209606.1:0-45826 GCA_023529015.1 Papaver nudicaule | reverse complement strand
GAGCATTCCTCAACGCTCTTGATAAAAACCATCCTCTATATGACAGGCTTTTCTCCAAGAACCTCGAGACGCTACAAGATCTCCGAAAATACCAGAAGGAGCGAATCACCTTGGAAGAAATCAAAGAACAGGCAACCTTGGGGAAGGAAACCATCATAAAACAGGTCCACTCAATAAACAATTTATCACTCGAAGAACGAGGTCAAACAATGAATACTCAATCGGGGGATCCGTCGAAGCGAGGAAGACAAGAGGATAATGGTCGCTATGGAAACGAAGGCAAGTTCGGAGATGGCAAATACCACGACAATTGAAAATATAAAGATAGCAGAGGAAACAGCTCTCGAGGAGAGTATGAAGGAAATAACAACCAACAAGGACAAGGAAACAGAAAATTTGGGACAACAAAGCCAGGATTCCCTGCCTTTCACGATAGAAAACTTCCAAAGCTTTGCGTACCCATCGAGGATGCTCTTCTGACTATCGAGCAGTCCGAATTCGCCGGTGAAATAAGATATCACAGAAGCAGGGGAAATCAACCAAAACACACAAAGAATTCAAGGGACTACTGTCAGTTCCATAAATTTTACGGGCATACGACAGAAGATTGCGTTACTGCACAAGACCAAATTTATTTCTTCATAGCTAGGGAACAATTCAAACACCTCCTGGAGCTGCCAAAGCCCCCTCCAAATCAGCCACAGCCGAAGGAGGAGCCGAAGCATGAAGCTTATGTGATAACTATCGATAGAGACGTTCCGGGATTCGGCGCCTGTAACTCCATCGTTCACACAAAGGGCCTCGAGGGGATCCAAACAGACAGAATCTATAAGAGGGATTTCGAGGGAAAGGAAATACTAAGCGTAGCCACGAAGAATCATCTAGAATAATGGCAAAAGCAGCCTGTATTCTTTTCTGCAGCAGACATCCCCAACGAGGGAAGATCGCACAACGACCCTTTGGTCATCACCAGCCAAATGGGAAAGGTAGCAATGCCAAGAATACCGTGGACCCTGGGAGTTCCGTTGATATACTTTTCGGACAAACATATGACAAGATGAAGGGAAAGAAAGCTGCTTTAGTGCCCTCATCGTATAATATATTCGGATTTAATGGAAAACCTTTGACACCTCGGGGGGAGCTAATGATAACAATTCATGTTGGCAGACAAAAGCAGCCAACTTTATTTTGCATAGTTGACATAGACTCTCCCTATAACGCTATCGTGGGAAGGCCGTGGTTGCATGGCATTATGGGAGTAGCCTCAACCTTGCATCAGAGGATCAGGTTTCCAACTCCACGAGGGATCGCGGAGATACCAGGCGATCCTTCCGAAGCTCGTGCCTGCAATGAAATAGACATTCAGGCCAAGAAGGTAGCAAGGAATGCTCGGGGCAAACTAAACAACCAAGGATAACAGATGAAAGCATAGAGAAATTCATAGCTGAAACGGAAGCAGGAATGGCAAGTATCAAGCAAGAAAAGAACAAAAAGGACCAACGTCCCGACAATAGAGAACAGTTCCTCGTAGCAGCAGGCTGCCTCCAGACTTCGAATGAACAATTGAGCGAGCCTAGCGAAGGAAGGAGCATTCAGCAAGAACCTTTCTGGGCAGGGCCATTCGTCATAGAAAAACAACTGGGGAACGACACGTATAGCTTGGTCAACCTCGAAGGTCAGAAGTTGAAAACCCCAGTGGAGGGGAAGCATATGAAACACCTCGTCTAGGAAAGCAACTTTTTATGTAAGCAGCACTCGTAGAAAGATTGAATAAATAAAAATCGCACCCTTTGATGCAACTTCTTCCGAAATCAAACTCCAGATCCTGCCAGGGCGGGTAAGAAATCCCACCTGGCTAGGCATAACGACAAAGGCTTTAACGCCACGAGTAAACTGGCCATGAAGCCATCTCCCCTAGTGCCTCGTCGCAAAATAAAAAGGCTGTAACGCCAAGGCAAAAAACGCCAACAATAAAAAGGCTGTAACGCCAAGGCAAAAAACGCCAACAATAAAAAGGCTGTAACGCCAAGGCAAAAAAAAAAAACGCCAAAAAACAAAAAGACCTCGAATAGCAGGCACAGAGATGATGACCATATAAATCGTAAGGGCCCTACGAGTTATATGGCACAGTCCTCTACCCGCAAGACACCCCGTTAGCGGTGGGTGCTTTGAATCAAGGCTACATAAGCTGGTGATACATTCGTGCCCACTACCAAACGACCACGAGGACCTCATGTTCTCAGGCGTCGAGGGGACGATAAATGGGATTAACATCTACCTATAGAGGAAGATGGAACCCCGAGGCAGCTAATTAGCTTGCATTTACGAAAAATGACAAGTGAGTTATACGGCCAAGGGACCTCCTCCAAATAAAAAACAGCCTTGAGGAGGGGCATAAAATAGAAAAGTAAGCAAATAAATCCTTTATATAATCAGTGCAGGACAAGGAAAGTGACAACAAAAGGTGTGTATAAACAAATGATTCGGACACAACCAAAAAAGGGCAGAGCAAAATTACTAGCTAAAACATTCAAAAAACCTTCGTTAGGCACAAAGGGAGGCACCATCAAAAATCTCCATTTCCCTCATGAGACCCTTGTCAACTCGGATATTACCATCTCGAGTCCGAAGTCGAGAGTGGTCTGACCCCGAAGGAGTAATTTCCATAGCATTCGCGGTTTTCTCCTCACTTTCCTCATCGATGTATTCCCGAGCAGGTTCTTGAAACAGATAATGATTCTCTTTATCAAAGATAGCACCCGGGGCACGGCCAATATGCACATCAGTTTCTTCCTCAATTTCTTCCTAGCTTTCCCCTTCGCTATATTCCAAAGCGGACTCTTGAAATAAGTAATGGCTCTCCTTATCAAAGACAGTACCTGGAACTCGGCCAGTGCATCCCTTAGTGGAACCTTCATGGCTTTGGGAAACATTATCCGCCATGCTGACAGTCTTCCCCCCAGCACCATGCGCAAGATCGTCTTTTGAACCGTCGGTACCATCTCTAGGACCCTCCTCGGGACCATGATCGGATTCACTTGGACCATCATGAACATCCTCGGCGTCCCCCTCGGCAACATCGCCAAAGTTCCCTGAATTTTCGCCTTGGGAATCATCGTTGTTATCATCATCATCATCGTCATCATCACCAGGACCATGCAAAAACTTTTCTAGCAAGCCTCTCCTACGAAGCTCATCCCTAGCTAAGGCTACATATACCTCCTGAGGTAGTAAATACTTATCGCCTGGAAGTATGGCGTCAGAGTCACGTGCACCAATAGGGCCATAAGTAGGAGGCTCAATGCCAATGGTCCTAAAAAGAGAACGACCATGCTTTCGACAGGCCATACTAGTAGCAGATCGGGAAATAAGTTCTTCGACAGCTTGACCATGTCTCAGCTCATGGTGCACGAGGGCAAAACCAGTCACCATGCTCCTCACGCTCTCCTGACATTCAAAACGAAATTCTCGTTCTTTGGACAGCTGCTCAGCGCACCTCGCCACCTCTTCCAAGCGCCGCTTGCGCTCAAGCTCAAGTTCATGAGAAAGTCTGTTCGTATCGGCAGAACGACGCTGACGTTCTTTGGATAGTTCTCGGGTCAGTTGTTTAACCTTGTCTTCAGCCTCCAACTTTCGTTCGGACTCATTCACCAACTGATTTGAGGCATCGTCCCTTGCCGCCACGGCATCAGCAACGTGCTTCTTCAAATTGGCTTCGATACCTAGAAAAAATAAAAACAAGAAACATAAGAATGATAGGACGATAAAACTCACTCAGGGATACGAAAGAAGCAGAAAACAAGAAAAGCTGGGTTAGCTCCCTACTCTCTTTAACTATCATATATTCAGAAACCTTGTGCTGATTAGTGAAACGAGGAACAAAGGCATTCTTCCTAACATCTTCGGAAGTAATGGCCCCACTTTTAGCTAGTTCTATTCGGTACTCATCAATGAGACGAGCAGAATAGTCTTTCGACTTATTATCTACAGCAAGTTCCAGACATATATCACTACAACTCCTTTCCAGAAGACCATTTTTAGTAACCAAATCATTGTTGACATTCTTCAGCGTAGCCAGCTGAACCTTAAAATTTTTGATGTTCTCCTCTAACCTTTCAGTCAAAACCCTACCAGAAGCACTGATCGACCTCTCCGAGCGAGCTTCATCTCGCTCTCGTGTCAGACGATCCACATCCAGTTGGAAAAAATGATTCTCTCGGGACAGAGCCGCATTCTTATTTTTAGCCTCCTCGAGAAGGCGCTCGGCTTGGTCCCCTCTTTTTCTCTCTTTAACAAAAAGACCTTCGGCTTCCTGTTTTTTCGTCCTATAATAATTCACATCTTCTAAAGCTTTGTTCCTCTCTTCCAAAAACCTATCACTATCACTTCGGTAGCTCCCGCTACTCAAGGCAATATGAGACGCTTGTCGACCCTTCCGAAGTCGGTCAATAGCCAATCTGGCCTCTGGAGTGACAACTCTCTCTGATGAAAGAATAGAAGGTTCAGCAACAACATTTGTGGAAATTACCATCGCTGAGGCAGAGGCACCGATGGTAGCACTCGGCATAGAAGAGCCTGTAAGAACAACGTCCGAAGCAGCACCAGTGTCAGCAGCTGTAGGACCTACCAAAGCTGAGGCAGAGGCACCGATGGAGGTAATAGGCAAAGTAACGAAAGGATTCACGACACCCACTTCAGTTGCCTTCGGTGCTGACACCCTTTTACCAGCATTCGTAGATTCCTTCAGGGGTCTCGTAGCAGCTCGACGGCGACTGGGCTGAACTCCCCTAAGAATCCTTTGAAAAACAGAATTTTTCAGCGGCTGCGGAACTTCCGAATTTCCTCCATATTCAAAATCCACCAGATTATGGCTGAGGTTTAGGACACCTAAAGACTCTCCCTGCAGATAAGAACCCGTTTTTCTCAGGAAACAAATAGAGGCAAGTATGAATACTCCAGAAAAGAACGTAGGAAAGTATTTGTTACCTGCTGCATAGTCTCCTCATCTGTCCGGGAACGCTTTAAGCTGCCCGAAGGCTCCATGAAAATACCCTTACCCTTCCCCGAAGACGAGCGGAATTACCCTTTATCCTCGTCAGAAAAATGAATAAAGAACAAATGATGAGTCCGAAACTCATGCCCTGCATCAAACTCGGTCCGAGGGAAGAACCAGCCAGAGTCCTTCCAGCCTCGGAGTACGGGACCTTCAAGGAGTATAGGTTCCGAGTACCAGTCTTCGTCCATGGAGTAATCCAGGGACCCAGGGATGATATTTTCGCTACCTTCCACGGACCGAAAGCTGACCCCCCAAGGAGCAAATTCGTTGTCTAGGGTTAAAAAGGGTTCGTAATGCTTAAAGAAATTCTCAGCAGTAAAATAGAACTTCGCTGTAGATCCGGCAGGGAAATTATTTTCGGAGCGAAGAACCCACTGATTGATAAGGTAAATGGAGCTGCAAGTAAGCTGCATCACCCCTCGAGGTTTAGGAAGAGAGCAAAGGATGCGAAGAAACAAAGGTTTGGAAGGCTTGTAAAGAGAAGGAAGTAACCCCGCAGACATTTGATGGAATGTCACCAAGAGCCTGTTCTCACCACATTGATACTCCTCGACCAGCTCTGGAGTCAATCTAGAAGAGCTAATGGCTTCAATCTGAAAACCCTCTTCTTTGAAGTCCATACCTTTCATCTTTAGAATAAGAGCGTCAGCCTTAGAAGAAGACGACATAGAAAGAGAAAACACAGAAAAGGAAAATTGATACCGACGGCGACCGGAAGTTACAGAGGCAATATGAATCAGAGGAAAGAAGGATGGGGAAAGTTCAAAAGGAATCAACTTTATGAAACAATAAGAGGAGTAAAACGATGGTTGATGGGTGTCAAACCACTCAAAATTAATACTCTTACTTCACTAAATATAAATTAAGCACAGTAGCAATAATAAGTTCGTTCCACAGAGAGAGGTATGGTTTATCAGTTGTATTTGAAACTTAAGAGTAACCAAAGGGGGGGATTTTTGTTGTGCAAATAAAATAAAAACGAAAAAAGTAAATAAAAATAGAATTCAGAGAGAGGAAATACTGGTCAAGGGTTTCATCTTCAATCACCAAACATGTTCATCAATCGATCAGAGTTAACATTTAATCTTTCTCATACCAATAGCCCTAGAGTACCCCATCGAGAGTATACTCCGGTAAATTCCTTATATCATTGCATACCATAACGATGAATATGCAAATACTACTCAGAGAATAACTAAACGCAATGTGCAATCAAGTTCAACTCTCCAAGAGCTTTAGGTTCTATGAATTAGGCTAATCTATGCAACATAAAGACACTATTCAACATAGGTCAAGCTTCTACATATGATTTCTAAAAGCTATCACCACTTTCGAAATCATATTGTGCTACTTGTGACAGGGTTCTTTGACTATTTCGTATCTCAAAACCCTAATCTAGCTATAGATATGCTTTCGTATTCATTCAGTTTGAAACTTTAAACAAATAAGAAAACAATCATATTGCAATACATCAATCATGCAATTATTAAACACAGTAGAACATGAACGATAATAAGATTTCAAGAATGTCAAAATTGACCAGCCAGATTGGCTCACATGTCTGGGATTTTAGATTACATCCCCAACCAATAAAAAGAAATTTAGCTACTCATGTTGTTTTTGAAATCCATAGAAAATATATTGAAAGTGCTAAAAATCATAAAAACTCCCTTATGCAAAGCTCCAAGCTTTCTCCCAAGGTTCCACCTCGAAATCCGCACCAAAACCTAGCTTTTCCTCCACCTCGGGAAGCGTGCAAGGAGGCCTTCTCCAAACTCTGCGTTTGTGCGTCTCCAAACTCTCTGTGCGTGAACTGCCCTCTTTTATACTCACGCCCTAAAACAAAACTTTCCTAATTCAAACTAGTCTATGTGCACGTGCGATGCACCTGTTGTTCCGTTCATTCCAAAACAAATTAATTTTCAACCAAAAACATTCATCTACGGTAAGACGTGTTTTGGTATCCTTCTTTTCCATGGTATACTGTAATTATACCACAAATACAGCGTTCAAGATCTCTTTCTATTTCTTCCTCAGTTAATGCACTATTTTTCTCTCTTTCAACATGACACTGTACAAATTCAAGCAACATAAAATTTACACTGGTAATAAGATTCACCAGTTTGTGAGTGCATCTGTCAAAACAACACAATTTACGTATGCTTCAATGCAATTACCATCGGTTGAGCGACAACCATAATTTATTTGTCGGCAACAATCCCTTGTCCCGTGGAGAAAAAAAAGCATTACCGATCCGTTTTCCTTCGGCGAGAATTGTTGATGATCCCTTGATTTTAAACTTTCGTCGTGCTGATTTCCACCACAGTGTTGTTCCTAAGAGACAAAATGCTCCCTCAGTCATATAGGTTGTCGTTGTAATGTTCATCTTTTAGTTCTTTAGATAGGCACATTTTGGCATGGAAGATGGTAAGTTGATTTTCTGCTCCGGAATCTCTCCCACCTACAAATGAAAATTGTGTTCCCTTGGTGAGCAATTCAAACGTTGTTACAATATATAACATGATGACATAGTAGTGGTTATAAATCAAATCCCAAAGTGCAATCCTTTCATTTAATCATTCATTTCATTTCTCAATTTTAATTTCATATATCCCGGATGTAGGAAGGGATATGAAATGCCTGCATCAAACAACAACGGACAACTAACCTCAACAACATTCTTTGAATGTAGGAAGGGAACACAGATCTGAGTAGGTAAATGTGTGCTCAAGCAAATGCCTGCATCAAACAACAACCAACAGACAACTTGTTATACATTTTATTTTTATAACCAATCTAATATACATAAACATGTTTTCAATTCCATTTAGGATAGTGCACTCATGTGTACAGTTAGTCAGGCACAATCTCCTACATAGTATCAAATTTTCCCGAGGTACTATCATAGCATTATCATAGCACCGTCAATCGACTACTTCGTTTAGTTGTACCCATTGTAATTGAGTGATCTAGACTAAACTGATTTAGCAAACAGAAAGTCTACCATCAAAGAGTGATTTAGACTAAATTGATTTAGCAAACAGAAAGTCTACCATCAAAGAAAGATACTAATACTAACCAACACAAATAGCGAAGCATTGTCCCTCTTGTTACCATGGGCATGCATTTTTGATACAGACTGAACCCTCTAACAAAAGTGTTGATTTTCTTGAGTTCTCTCTATAATGGATTTTCTAGGTCCCCAATGGGTCATATTCACAGATGGAAAACTTGAACTGCTTTACAGAAACTATCTATGGGGGTGAGCCATACTCACCTACACTGCATGAACTCAACAAACTCATTCCCATCTCCTAGATAAAAAGGACTACATTTACTGATTAATGGTGTAACATAAACCCCGAATTGCAGTAACAAAACTGGAAAAAAAATGCTTTTACACTCTAATTACAAATGTCATTCATCCAATACAAACCCAGTAAAGTGCACACTCATAACAGTACTATAAAGAAACAGAACTTCTGAAGCATGCTAAGGTTCATCATCAAACAATCATGCTAGGGCAGTATATTATCCAAGTTCTTAGGCAAACATATTGTCACTTCCTGACCATATCATCTGCTCCCCTAAATGTGTTACAGTCATGTGAGTTAATTTGATTTCAATTCAATTACCGACAATAGCTACAACATTTTTCTTTGGGTCACCTCAATGAATACATACCAACTATACAAAATACTAACATAAACACTATTTCCAAATGAAAGCAAGCTATCTCAGTAGGGCAAATATACACATTTAACTTCACAGTCATTTTGGTTCAAATCAAAATCATACCAACATTCAATTTCATCAAAATTCAAAATCTCACTAACTTATATATATGATTTCACATGCTAATATCAGAAAAATACACAACTATAACTTTTTGTGGGAACCCTAATTTCTATATGGAAAAATTGAAATCTAATTTTATGTTAGAATTCAAGTCTAACTTATATATGGGGGTTTTAAAGATGAAACTCACATCGGGTTTCGGTTTACTTAGCTTTACACCATCAAATAAAATCAATGAACACAATCGATTAAGCTTTGATTAAAATCAGGTGCGATTTTTGTGTAAAGGCGGTGGTGGCGTTGCTGGTCACGGTAGCGGCGGTAACATCTGCAGCACCAAAGCCACCACTACTTCGGTGGTGGCTTGATTCGTAAACTGTAAACTGGCGGTGCTCCTGATTTCGGTGGTGGTGTTTGTGACGGGGTTGCTGGTAAGAATGAGCTGATAGAATTGGAAGGGAAAAAGAAAGAAAACATTTTTACTAAGTTAACCTTGTCATTTTTACTTTATTACTAAATCTTTCTATTTTTTCTTACATACTTACCCGTCTACTGTTTCTATTATTACGTAGAACCAAGCAAAAAAAGGAAAAACTCGAAGGGTTTTTTCGTCTTTTCATCGTTGATTGAATTTTTTAGGCCTCATGAAAACACCTCTTCCCTTAATATTAGTAAGATATCATTCAAAACGTCTGAAGCCCAACTGATATTGCCTGAGTCCAGCTGGGTTTCCTTTCCTAAAACTGTTCTAACCCATTACACGAGCCCAGCAACACAACACACCTTGACTGGGCCTAGCAAATACGCACCCGACTGGCCCATTAACCCTCAGACTCACATGTGCGCGAACTGTACGTGCACATGTTCTTCTGTTTCCGTCGGTATTTTGCTGGAAATTTGGGCCTGTTACATAAATTGGGCCTACAGAAATTGGCCCTGTTTTCAGAAATAGGGCCTATTTTAAGCTGCCCCTTATCGCTTCGCTGCGGTTGGGAATAACCGGACTGCCTCCATAAATTCGTTAAAACAAGTTGCGCCCACCTGCGGTAATTCTTGTTTGCGACATTTTTGAGCCTTGTATTCTTCTTGTATTCGAGACCATTGACTCCGAGCGTTGCCAAGTGATGAATTGAGTGAAATTTGCTTCATTTTTATTATTATGACTTCAAAGAACCTGCAAAATAGAAAACAAGTAAAATAAACAATATATGAGGCTTAAGTCGACTAAAGTGTATAGAATAGGTACTCTTGAATAGTGTTTTGCGCACCTATCAATGGGTCAAGAAGGAAAGCGCTGGTAGAACACCTGATATAAAGTTGCAAATTGAGAGGTTTCACGGAAAGAAAACGCCGGCGCCAAGGAAGATGGATACGAAGGGGCTAAGGTATTTTTAGAGGGAGAACCAAAACTTAAATAGTTAAAAGAGGAACCGGCGTTACCGGTCAGAAGGTGAAAATCCGTGAAATCCTCGAGTATAGGAAGAACGTGTCGAAAAACTCGCACCTGGCAAGTAGTGGGGATACTTGGTTAGGAAGAGGTGTCTAAAAAGGGAATTTCCTCTCCTCGCATCTTCGATACAAGGAAAGGAAAGAGGCAAACTGTGGAAGGTAAAACCCCTCGGGACACGTGTCAGAGATCCAAGAAGCAAGATTGCGCCAAAGGAAGTAGTGGCGAAGCCTCGGGATCAAACCAAAGAAGGGTGAGACCGAATATGCCGAGAGGAGAATGTGAAGAAAGGGATTCGGACTCTGCCCCAAAGGACCGAAGCCCCAGAGCCATCTTCGGAATGCCACCGAAGGAACCGCCTTACTCGACAAGGACTGACACCACCACGATTGATTCCCTTGTCTTATTAGCTGTAAACCACCCAAGCTCGGCCTATATAAAGCGAGCTTCGAGAACATTGTAAGGGTTGGAATTTTTGGATGTAACCTAAGCGGCAAGAGAGGGATTAGGTCTGTATCTCCTCTAGCTCCTTAGGATCATTATCCATGTAGTTGCAACACTGAAATACAAATCTTCATACATTTAGTCTTTTGATTAATGTCTTTTATATATCTTTGGTATTGTTCTTGTGGTCTTTGTACCCTGAATTATGTATGAATAACTGTGTGTGAGTAAGATCTGAGGGCTATAGAACATCATGTACCTATGCAGATTTTCTACTCATACAAGTTGTTTTATTCCTAAGCAACCTATCTTATTGAGTGCTATAAATAGAGGGTTTTGGGACGAAAAACCGCAAGCATCAAGCATACGTGAGATTTCTCTGTGGAATTGATCGTAAACTCTTTTCACTTCGGTGAACGCTTGTTGTGGTATAGTCATCCTCTATTAGGTAGCAGTTCCTCTGTGGGAATTACCTAACGACTATAAAGACTTTTCTTGAGAGTTGGGAAGCACAGGTAGAATGAGACCATAGTGGTTGACATCAGATTACCTGTAACCTCAGTAACCTAATTATGTTCTTGTCAATTCCATAGTCATTCTCTTCTGCTATAAGGCTATTCAAGAACTGGTTAAGTTACGTAAATGTTTAAAGGAAGCAACGCACGTCTGCACTCGGTGTTGTAAGACCTAGTTAGCTCCAGTTGTATAAGTGATTCTTCGTTTACAATTGAGGTTGAGATAAGTTGGGCATAGTTTACTCGGTTTACTTGTCAGCCCCTGCTTGTAAGTAGATTTCCGTATGACCTGGAGTAATCCGAAGGAAGTCACTTTGTGTATGTCAAACTGATAGAGGACAGTTCAAACATACAGTTGATAATTGAGGTTGTAAAGCCGAAATTATTGACACAAGCCTTTAACAGCGGTTAAAGCAACTCCTAGGCCTGTAAAAGACGTTAGCTGGGGGAATCAAGTGTGTGACGATATGTGGGGGATCTAGAGACGTAAGGATTGTGACAATATCCAATTCGCTTGGAGGGCTTGAGTTGGTCTCTGCTACATCCCAGACCGAAGTCTTATGGTAGGCTAGTGTTTGTAGACAGTTTGCACTGTGTGGTGTTTAATCTGGACGAGGTCCTGAGGTTTTTCTTCAGGTTGTAGTTTCCTCATTAAAAAAATCTCTGATGTCTTGTGTGCTTTACTTTCCGCATTATATTCTCTGATTATATAATTAAAGCAAACACAAGAAGTACGTTATTAATAACCTGGTCGTTGTCCCCAATCCATCCATTGGATTTACCAAGACCTTGTCTTGCGTCAAACTGATCCCTTGAGATCCAAACTCAAGTTATACTGATTTGCATATTGATTTTTGAGATCGTCCAGATCTGACCATAAGACTCACGAGCCCAAACGAAAAGTTGGTATTATTTCGGTACCCCTGCTTTTTCAATTGGTATCAGAGCCGATGAACACATAAAAGACGTAACTGTCTGTGTTTATCGCGGCTTGTGAGTTATGGAACAAAGCCTAAACACTTGTAACATATTAACAGATGCTGAAGATGACGATGCAGAAGATCCACTGTCAGGTCTCATCATATCAGCAAGAGAACTCCTTAGCATTCCTTCAAGAGGTATTAAGTCTATTGATGGCTTCATTAATCTTGAAAAACAGATTGACAATATCTCTCATGACCTGGAGACTTATCTTAGGAAAGAAGAAGAGTCTCAAAATCGCCTGAATAAGGTCATAAAGAAAAATGCATATGTTGAAGTAAATATTGATCAACTTATTAAAGAGACTGAAGCGTCTTTTTATGAAAAATGTTAAGATCAATATACTATCAACACCCTTGTTGATGAGAAACCCATGAATGACATTTATGATCAAATGTGTGTACTACACATTGATGAAACTCACAACAAAGGGATATCTGTAAAATCTTGCCCCTACTCAAGGCAAAGTTTACTCTTTGTCAAACAGGATAACAGATATAAAAGCTTTGCCAAAAATCGTCCTTTTGTAAAAAACTGTTCACAGTTAACAAGGGCAAAGCATAAGGGTTATAAATTCTTTCATAAACCCTTCTCGGATAATAAAAGGATATTAAATTATCTAAATTCTGAGAAAAATACTTTCAATTTTGGAATATAAAGAATTAAATTTAATAAATTCCAAAATCCCTCAGTTTCAATAAGAAACTGGAAAGAAATTCTTTCTTGGGGACGTGAAGGTATTTTATGTCTTAATATTAAGTATAGTCCTTTCTAAACTTGATAATATAGGCATCATTCGAATAATTTCTCACATACTATTTCTAAGTGTAGAGCCTTGCTCCATTTAGATCACAGTCAATAAAGTCAAAATGCATGAGAAAAATGTCCTAAAAATACCTTAGGAACTTGTCAAAATCAAGGGAGAATCCCTAATTGACTCACACACATGTGTCTCACACATGTAAAACCTAGGAACCCCTAAAAAACTGGTTCTAAAACAGTCTTCAGGGCTAATCCGCGTCATTCTGGGTTGTCCAGAACCCATGACCCGGTTCACGAACCGGCCCGACCCGAATTTGCTGGATAAGATCTGTCGAGTCTTCTTCCTCACCTCATACTCTTCTTGAGGTTTTAGAGAACCTCTAATGGTTATTTACTGCTGCTGTTGAGATCTTCAAAGTTCGGGAACCGTTTTGCTCCATCTTGGTACCAAAACAAGCGGGTTGAAAAATTCATTGAAGGGGTTACAAATCATTCTTGCTATCTCTTTGTATTTTGAGAGAAATCATCAAGTAAGTATTTTTTGGCTATCTTTTTCTTCGATATCATGTCTAGAAGAAGTGCTAGAAAACATGCCTCAACCAGCAGGGCTATTGATGTGAATGATAGTGATGATGAACAAGCTGTTTGGTCATCTGATGAAGAAACTATGTCTGAGACGGTTCACGAACCGTCCCATGATCCAAGACTCAGTATGACTTTCATCAGCGATGAGGCTAAAGCTGAATATGTGAGGAGACGTAACTTCACTATTGAAAGAAAACTAGACCGAAACACACTTGCATCGTACCCACCATTTATGGATCATCTAGCTTGGGGTTTCATTCATGAAGGTATGTATGTCGACAACTTTCCTTTTGTTGTTCGAATGTTCTATGCCAACATGCATGAATGCAAGATGGATCAGTGTAGTTTCAAGACTTGTATTGGGAAACGAGTCTTTGAAGTTAACAGGGGAGTAATTATGAAAATACTTCAGTGCCATGTCTTTCCGTTTACGCTTCTAGTGCAGGGAAGGAGTCGTCCATCTGACCACAAACTTGTTAAAGGGTGTTTTAGGTGTAAAACAATAAAGAGAATCTGAGGGGTAAAGTGTGAAGTGTGATGATGTAATATGAAGTTGTAATGGTATTCGAGAGGTCAAGATCGAACAAGACTCGCCTAAACCAAGAAATGGCTGTTCGAGTATTGCTTCAGTTACAAGAAAAGGAAATAGGGTTGGTTTAAGGGAGGGAAGCCGAGAAAGATGAGATCAGAGAATTGCTATGATTTCTGTGATGTTGTGATTAAAATTGCTAAAAGAATGGATATTCAGTTCTCACTAGATATTGAATGCTGAATGAGAACAGTTAATCAATTATCGATGAGATAGATTGATTATACTTGCACTGAATTGAACTGTTGAACTTGTCTGTTCTGTCTTTCCAAACTGGTCGAGTGACCTATTTATAGCAATAGAATTCCAACTGATCTCGTAAGAAGTGGAAGAAGTGGAAGAGTGGGAGTGTGGAGTAAGTGGGGCAACTGTTAAGAGTCTTACTTTTAATATTAGGGAAGACTAACAGCCCACTTTCTCATCTCCTCTTTTCAACAACGTTCACACGACTTAGCTTTCTTTCCCGTTGAGTGATTGAACCGTTGCAATCACACGTGCCGTAGACCGCCAAACCAAAACCCTAAAGAATATCCCCCCATGTAACTTACTTGATTCTCGTAAGATTTGTTAAGTATTGATTTATTTGTTAAGTCAAAGCTGACTAAGTTCAAGTCGTACCAATTACTGGTAAACTCGGGACTTTGCATAAAAATAGATTTTTAAGCGATAAGCTTGTGCATCTCTTTTAAGTTTGGTCTAAGGATTGAGCCGGGCAATCGTCATTAAACCAATAAGAATAGTCTAAGGATTGAGCTATGCAATCGCCATTTAGACTGAGAGGATTTCAGCAACTCTCTGTGGCAATAATCAAGTAAATACGACTTTCGATTTGCCATAAATATGAGAAATTGGCTTGCGGCATATAATGAACCAATTCTCTGAGTAATAGAGACATATGAATGTCCAAAATAATATAAGTCATAGCCATGAGCCATGATTAAGAATTGTAGCACTGATTATAGAAGCAAGTCTATAATCAGGAAAACAGACGAGTGATGCTAACATAGCGTAGCCTCGACCAAGAATGCATGAGTATTTCCAATTTAAGACCTAAAGATAGGCCACATGAATGATAATAAGCTATGTTGCATAGCATAATAATCTTATTAGAAAGTTAGATATAGGATGTATGAGGATGGACCATAACATTACGTCATATTCAGATTTCTGGACAGTTTACACGCTATCCATTCCAAAAATCACCCAGACCAGCCTATATTCGCTAAAATCACGAAATTTTAGTATGTTATGGGGAACTCACAGAGGAGAAACTTTCGTGAAGGAAGTTTCTCCTGATTATTCACGGATTGGGCCGTAAAAATCTTCCTTTGAGGAAATTCGTAATCTGTCAGTTTTCCGAATTTGATTAGGAAACTAGAATATCATGGATTCAATAAAGCCCATAATCATCTAGGACTTGGATCAGCGGGATCCATAAGTAGAGGTAACTCAAGAATGAATAAGTGGGACCCTCAATCTATGGTGAGTGATAAAAGTGGGCCCTACCATTGTTTTGTAGGCGACCTATGAAAGTGGGGTCTACAATAAGAGTTGCGCTAGCAACAAAAGTGGGGTCACGACATGGATCACGACTAAAGGCCCAAAAGTGTGGGGCCTTGGCATGAGCCACGACCAAAACCAAGCTAGGGACGCAAGGTAGGAGAGATTTTAGCTCTAGGGAGGCAAGGGAATGACGTGGGCTAGGATGGGATGGGCCACCCATCCATGGACTTGAGCTAGGCGAGCCAAGAGATGAGATTTTTTAGGACAAGTAAGGGACGTGAGCTAGGGAGAAGTTTTAGCTAGGGAAGAGGAGGGACGTGAGCTAGGCAAGGCTAGCTAGGTCGTGAGATTGGACACGGGCTGGATGAGACGTGTGTATGAGCATAAGCTAAGGCGCGTGCACAGGCACATGCGCATGCATAAGCTAAAGCGCGTGCACAGACACAAGCGCATGCATAGGTATTTTACATGTAGGCTAGGGATGTGGACCAAGCTACTAGGCTATGGTCGTGAAAGATCAAAATATGGCTATGGTGACCAAATTTCTTATCCCTATTGTAAATTAAATTCATACCTTGTCTCGAGCTATTCCAGGATGCCAAAAATTGATGCAAAATTACTCTTGCAACCTCCTCGCCAAAAACCACCATCAACATTTAGTCCCCTGCACAACATGGAACCGTGAGTGTTCCGGGGTAAGCATAAGTTGATGGACTAGCCACATCTGCATAGACCCTTCAATCGCGAACATGAAGCCCAAACAGGGCCTAAAGACCAAGCCCCTTGAATAATATCAAATCCTAACCAGATTAGGATTCTACCCTTGGGATGCGTGTATATATATACATATATATCACGCGGTTTTTTTTTTTTTTTTTTTTGCGTGAGCTCCTGTCTCCCCTCTTTTCTTGAGCTTGTTCTTCCCCTTTCCCACAAATACAGAATTTTGTAGACTGGAAGATTAAGATGGCTGACAATGAATCCCATAGTTCTTCTCATGTTGGTGACGATGTTATCTCCAACAGAGCTCCAAAAGAAGTTCTTCACATCAATGATGAATTTGAAACTCGTTTGGCGAGTTTAGCTCAAGTTGCAATTCCCCAGAATCAAGCTAAAATCTTTCCAAGTAATCCTAGTACTCCAATGGTTATTATCCCATCACGGGTAACTCGCTTCTGTCTGCAGAGAGGTGACTTTAGTGCTTCCAGCATCATTTATCGCTCTCCACAGAAACCAATTGACTCATGGCCTCTGTATCTCCAGAAGATGCTTGACATCCCAGCTGTTAAGATAATTTTAGAGAATGCCGGAATCTTTCATGCTGTAAAGAGTTCGAATGCTTCCTTCATAATTAGGGATAGACGTGCTTTAACTGCTCTTCTGACCCATTGGTGTGGTGGTACAAACTCGTTCATATTCTCATGAGGAGAGCTCGTAATTTCACTGGAGGATGTGGTAGCACTATTGCGACTCCCAATTAATGGAGAGTTCAATACTACCCTGAATGCGACTGAAAAGGAGGCGCAAACTCATCTGACAAACATTGCTGAAACTCTGAACAAGCATGACAATGCTTATGCCTCATGGATGACTCACTGGTCAAAACCCAGCAATGACTACACTTCGTTATTGTCTGTTGTTGCGTTCCTCGCACTTTGGTTATCAAAAGACGTCTTTGAAAACCATCATGGCTACAGGAAGTTGAAACTTATGCTTATCCCTTATTCCATAAGATTGTCTCGAGGTATTCCCGTACCCATTGGCTCTTTGTTTCTTGGTACCTTGTATAACAGCTCTTTGCTTTGTCAGCACATATGAAGCTTTCAAACGGTGTTGCAAAGGTTGATACATTTATACCAACAAACTTCATACAAGCTTGGATGTATGAACATTATCCTGGTTATGCCCCAAATTTGTCTTCTAAAGACAAAGCTTTGTCAGACCATGCTCCAATTGTTCGTTGGATGAATAAGCCCACTTCGAAGGATTTTCTTGCATTTATGGATGACGAGAAAGCAGTGGTTTTCCGTCCATGGACTTCAATCCCCAAAGGTGTAGCTCAACTTCGATCATTTGGTGATGCTCCAAGTAATATTCCAGTAAAGGTTCTTTCTGTAGATGGATTTCCTACTGAAGCGGAGAAGATTTTTATGATAAGTTGTTGTAGTTGTTACCTCCTCGGTATTAGTGAAGCAGGACGCTACACTATCAAAGCATATAATATTGACCGGGGAGCTCGTCAGATGAGCTTTGACCAGGATGTCCCATTGCAACGGGGTGCTCCTCCAAAGAATATCCAGGAAGTTCGCACTAAATTACTCAATCCCGTGTTATTCCACTCGGGAAAAAGAGTACCATCGATTACCAAAGCAGGCAGGCAATTTTGGAACAACCAAATAAAGTTATATAGAGACTTCATGGCTCTTCCTAAAGAAGCATGCGCAATTCCCTCCAAAGACGACTCGACACCATACCCTTTGCTTAAATATTCCACTCTTAAGCGTAAAATAGGAGATATGAATGATCTGGTAATTACCTTGCACCTTTGAATACTTGCATAAGCTTGATTTATGATGATTTTGACATCTTATTCATGTGTCTTGTGCATCAACATTCGTCACCTAGCCCGAAGTTCGCCAGTTCTGCAACACAAACGTCTATATCTTTTGGTTCTAGTCATCTTTCGGGAGGATCATCATTCTTCCAAACTAAGAACAGCTCCATGGCGGCTCCTTTGAGTGCTAATCAGGTCTCCAATCAACTTGCAAAGGATTGGGTAAAAGTAAGACTTCATCCCGTTAGCTATATCTTCACTTTTAGTAGAAAAGTAAAAACCCCGTCAGATTTTCCTGTTTCGAGTCGCGTCACGAGAATGGCCATAAAATCCTCATACGATGTCGGATTTCGATGGTTGACCCCAATTTATAAAAAGGACTTCAGTAGCTTTCACCTCGAAAAAGAAAATCTGAATTTCATGCATTGTTGTTCGTTATTTTATGTGCCACAAGTTGGCGCAACATCCAGAAATATTGCAGACTGCATGCTGTTCAGTAGAAAAATCATCCCGGCCAGTAGATTTCTTCAAAAATTAAGCCCTTTTAACACGTGATATAAAACATCCATACAAACAACTTTCGTGAAGGAAATTTTTCCATATCACTTACGGATTTGTACAGTTTTTGAGTTTTCCACTGTACTTCGTAAGAATTCAGACGTCAGAAAATTCCTTCTTCAAAGAACGTCGTGAATCCTTTGTAATATCTTCTTTTGATGACATTTCTTCTTTATTTGATGTAGGATGGACCTGCTACAGGAGTCGAGGAGTTTTCATTTGCTCCCTTAGGGTAAAGCTCCATTCTTAATGAATCATCTCCGAATACACCATGCAAATCCGCTGACATGATTACTGAGCAGAATAAAAGTGGAGACTCCACAGGGCCTAAATCCTCCGTGACACAGGTTACTTTTTGTCAACTCCTTCAATTCGAAATAAAATATTTAGTATTTTATTCTCACCTTATTTGCTTTTGCAGCCCTCTGAGGGTAATGAAGAAACGAATGACAGCTACTTCGTTGGTAAAAAGATCAGTGATTGTCAAAACCTCAGTAAGGATTTTGACAATGTTGCCGATGAAAATCTTCCTATGGTTGAGGTAAACTCGATCATCTTCTTACCTCTCTCAGATGTTGACACGTATCTTGATGGACTTATTCCCTACAACATCGCATATATGGCACGCAACTAGTTTATTAATTTGAGATCATACCTTATTTTCTATTATTTTGGCAATTGGAACCTTAATATCTGACTCTTTTTTCGGCATTCCATGGTGTGTACCAAGCTGTATCAGATGCGGTAATTCATGAATCAAATGTTAACGAAAATGAGTACGATCTTCAATTACTACTAGACGAGAGGAAAATATAGCGCAAAAGAGAACTCGTCGGACGATTTGGTTTTGCAAGTTATGACTCTACTCCCTCATTTTCATATTCTGCACCATCCCATGCTCATGCAGAAATAAAACTTGGTTCATTTCCTTGGGCAACAATAGCTCGTGGGGATCCAAGCCAGGTTTATACTAATCCTTACCAGAATCTTTAATCTAGTATGGCCAGTATGAAAAGGTCATCCTCTAATTATCCATACCCCACGGTGTATGGTAAGTAGTCTGACTTAACTATTGTTGATAAATAATCAAATTGACTCATATTTCTATAACTTTACTACTTTAGTGTGTCTGCGACCAGTTTAAGTTGACTGTTGGTATGTTAAAATGACCTATTTGCTAGAATGCAACATTTAAGTTAACTTTAGAATAGTTTGGCTTTAGCATACAAGTGTTTGTAGGGCAGCCAACAACACATTAATTTTCCATTTGTATTTCAAAAGGGTGTTCATGTCGGGCTATTTCTGAGATTGAGTTTCACTGATAAAACATACCTTAGGATCAGTGCTACCGCACCATAATCCATGCTAGACTAAGCCATGGCACACTAGCTGTCAAAAAAAAAAATCAGGTTCCAAATCATTTTAAGAAACAGGTGTTAAAACATCGTAAATAAGGAGTTCATTTAAAAGTGACAATTTTCAATTGAAAATACCAAAATCGAAATTTATTATGCTACAATAAGATGGTTTTTTTTTTTTTTTTTAAAATAAAGTGTTTATTTCTTCTGGAACGGACGAAATAAAATAATGTCATGTAGGTGCGTGCCTGATGAAATATAATACTACAAATATAATTTCACAAAATCTTGCGTGCCTGAAAATGTCGGCTTTGGATCTTCCACACCTTTGGAGGATCACTTTTTTTTTTTGAATGGTCAGCTTTTATTTATTTAGGTAACTAGTGTTAGAGCATTGCTCGGATGAACCCACTGATATTGCTATCTCAAGTCAGTTGTCAAGTTTTGATCACAAAAACACAATCCTTGATAAGTTTACTCTACAACTCGGACTAGGATAGTTATAGATAATCGGAACGAAGACCATTGAAGACGAAGACCGGAGCTTACTACTTGATAAATCATAACGTTAATCGGGACGAAGACCATTGAAGACGAAGACCGGAGCTTACTACTCGATAAATCATAACGTCCTCGCTAAAGGTTAGAAAGGTTATCCCTTTCCATATTTCGTACTTACCATTCTATCATATCAATAGCTTATGATGTTGTTTATAAGATCTGAAGGTATTCCCCGCCTTTGCATTTTTCACAATGATAATATGTATAGGTAGAGTAAGTTGAATTGTCTCATGAAATAACCTCAACAGTGAACGCGTACTGCACAAGGCATTCCTGAGAACGAGCGAGTCTGTATGAACGCTTACATACAAGTTCACGGTTTCTTCTGAACTCCAATTGATAGCTCTGTGAACGCCTTCATGAACGCGTACACATAAGCCATGGAAAACTTCCAACTTTCATAGTATGCAGGTTTCGGTATTGGAATGATTAGTTCTCGGACTTGTCATTACTTAGCCCATGGAATTCAACTACTTAATCCACGCAACGTTCAAACATTTTTTGGACCAGAAGTTGCAAACCTTCAATCAAGCTTGAGTCTTCTTTAACTATTGGCCTTATCCAAAGTTAGAAAAAGATTGAGAATAGGTATTCAAGCTATGGACTTTTTAGATCCCGAACTTGCTTGAGCCCTACTCAAGGTTGCTTAACTTTTAAGCAAAGCCTCCCTTGGTGATCACTATAAGTACCAGAAATGATGATGATGATTCCAATTTTACTGTTCCCTTACCATTAGTGAACGTCACTTATCCATAATATCATGATGATTTAGGCATGTATTTTGTCAATAATACTTGTCGAATGAATTTTATTGAATGGCGTACTCGAGGGATAATATATGAGAGAGTTTATGATAATACTGTTTCCGAACCTGAGTTCGTGAAATTTATGAGCGCAAGAGACTGGGGAAATGTCCATAATGCAAACACAGTGGTCTTTCCTGATGTAGTCAGATTTTTTTATGCTAACATGCATGGTTGTGATTATGATCGATGTTACTTCAAGACTGCAATTAACAATCAGATACTAGTCATTGATGGAGAAGTGATTAACTCCTTTATTCAATATTCGTTGAGGCATACATTTGCTATTCCCCATCCCAACGATGTGACCTGACCGGCTGGGAGTTTCAGAAGTAATCCTTGCCAGTCGAGTACCCTGGGTTCAAGGAAAATTTCCTCTCGAAACCATCTCATTTCACTTGAAATTATTTGGCAAGCTTGTAACTGCTAACTTGATTCCAAGTCACATCAACAAAGATGTATGGAGCCGCAATATGGCAGAATTTGTTTGTTTTCTTCTTGTAGGTAATCAAGATATTGACTTATGTGGACTCATCATCTGTCAGATGATTTCCATTTAATTAAGTCAAAACTACAGAACGCTTGGTTTTCCTAGCGTAATATGCAAAATGATGAAATCTCATGGGTTTGAAATGTTTGCATCCCCTGGAGAACCTCTGAAGGTGTTGAATCAACATAGCATAAACAAGATGAAGAGAAACATGTGTGAAGCTGATCCCTCACATGTTCCTCTACAAATGCGCCCACTAGAAGCTGCTACCTTTGCACCTGAACCAGCTCTTATTCCAGGTAATTTTGGGTACAATGAAGAAGGAATGACTGCCGCACAAATCAGAATCAGTGAACTTGAAGCACAAATCCGACTCCAACAAGTTCAGCGGGACTGGTGCACTACGAGATTTCCTATTCTGGTTGAAGAACTGGCAGATATGGTAAAAGCTGAGTCGTCTGATTTCAGTAATAATACATGAGCAGTATTATCACCTTTCCTTCTTAAAAACTTATAGATCTTTCAAAAATACATTTCAGGTTGTAATAACTTTGAATTATGTGTGTGGATTTGATATTCATTAGAATATGACTCTATCCGTGATGACATAACTCAAAAAGTCTTGCTCAAACTTTTGATGATTGCAATGCTTAATCCTAAATGATTACCTATATGAATGTATTGCATAAATCGTAAATTTTCTTTTTTAGCCATACCACCCTTTCAGGGCAAAGAAATTTACGAAAAACTATCAAAATCCATGCTTCTGACTCTTATGGCTAAGGGGAGACGATTTTGATAAGGAGGAACCTCGTAGGATACAATATTGAACTCCACTGGATTAAATGTTGCACCTTTAATTCTTAGTCTTACAACCACTAGGAAGGGGTAACTGTTAGGACATTGTCCGGTCAAACCCACTAGCGTTGGTATGTCAAGCTAGTTGTCAGTTTTAGGTGTCAAAACTCAATTCTTAATTTAGCTTACTAGAGTTTAGATTTCGGAATTAGGATATAGAAAAAGTAGTAGAAACCTTGAAGACGAAGACTGTGAAGACAAAGAAGACATCAATTATTCTGCATCGACAAAAGGTTAGTAGGAGTTATGACTTTTATGGAAATTCTTCTATTCTACTTTCTCTATTCTTTCGAAATATAGTCGACTACTTTAGTAGTGATAATAGCGATTGAGATCGTATTCTTGTCTAACGTGGCCTTGTGTCATGACCAGTGTTTGTTCCCACAAATACTGTGAGTACAAGAATGAATGAGATAGATTCGGTGCCATGTGTCCATTACAATGGTTTGCTTGCAAATCGTTAGTTGGATATGGATGAATCTAAAGGAGTACTCTTGAGCAAAGAGTCCATGGATTACAGCTGAGGACGTATACAAGTCTAAGTCCTGGTCAGCCCAGAACTTCCAGCGGAATCCATATTTGACGAAATCTGACAGGCGGACGGTTCACGAACCGGTTCGCAAACCAGAAACTCGGATTTCTTCTGAGTTCCAAAGTGACTGAACATTTCGCGAACCTGTACGCGAATCCAATGTTGGTTACTTTGCTGGTGTCGGATTTAGTGGATATTCTTTCAGAATTTCACTTGGGTCAAACTCTAAACTCCTTTATCTCTTAGATGGACTTGTATATCACATATTATCTTTTGTGTTCCATCTAACGATCCTCAATGAGTCAATAAGATAAGATTATCTCTGGTCTGTTGGATTCTATCTTGAAGTGTTTTTGAGCTAACAAAACACTTGGCAGATAATGATAAAAAGAATTCCAATTGAGATTAATCTCTATTACTTGGTTATCAAGTTTAGGGTTTCCTTAACTTGTGGGACAAGTAATTGATTGCTTTATTCCAAAGCAACCTATCTTATTGAATGCTATAAATAGAGGTGTCTATGGACAAATAACGCAAGCATCAAGCATACGTGAAGGTCCTTAGGGAAGGTAGCGTAAACTCTTTTCACTTCGGTGAACGCTTGTTGTGGTATAGTCATCCTCTATAGGTTGCAGCTCCTCTGGGAACTCCCTACGACTATAAAAGACTTCTCTTGAGAGTTGGGAAGCACAGGTAGGAGATTGAGACCATATTTGGTTGAAATCGGATTAACCTGTAACCTTGGTAACCTGATCACGTTCTTGTCTATTCCATAGTCCGTCTCTTCTGCTATACGGCTATTCAAGAACTGATACATTACACACAAGGTTGAAAGGTAGCAACGCACGGATGCACTCGGTGTTGTAAGACCTAGTTAGCTCCAGTTATACAAGTTTCTTAAGTGATTCTTCGTGTATAACTGAGGTAGAGACAAATTGGGCATAGCTTACTCGGTTTGCTTGTCAGCCCTGATTTGTGAAGTAGATTTCCATATGACCTGGATTTAATCATCCGAAGGAAGTCAACTTGTGTGTGGTAAACTGATAGAGGACAGTTAGACCATACGTCAACAATTAGGTTGCAAAGCCAGTATTGCTGACACAAGCCTTTGACATCGGTCAAAGCAACTCCTAGGCCTGTAAAGGACTTCAGCTGGGGGAATCAAGTGTGTGGCGATCTGTGGGGGATCTAGAGACGTAAGGAGTGCGACAGTAGCCAATTCGCTTGGAGGGCTGGAGTTGGTCTCTGCTACATCCCAGACCGAAGTCTTATAGTAGGCTAGCGTTTGTAGTCAGTTTATACTGGGCGGTGTTCAATCTGGACGAGGTCCCGAGGTTTTTCTGCAAGGCAGTTTCCTCGTTAAAAAAATCTCTGGTGTCTTGTGTGCTTTTACTTTCCGCATTATATCTCTGATTATATAATTAAAGCACCAAGTAGTACGTTATTCAATAACCGTAGAGTTTAACTCCAAAGTCCCCACTTTGTCGAGTTGATCCCCAAGATCACAACTCCGGTTATCTAGGTTTGGATATTGATTTTTGAGATCGTCCAAACTTAAACCATAAGACTCACGAGCCCAAACGAAAAGTTGGTTGTATTTCGGTACCCCTCCTTTTTTAGTAACCTTATGTTTTCTCTAAATGTGATGGTTGACCGAAACTCTCTGAGAATTTGGAAGATTAAACCTTGAATTCCTATTTGACCGTAACTGGCTAGGGAAGAAAAACATAATAGCAATTTTACTTCTAAAATTGTGCTTCACCCAAGAATTTATTTTAAATCCTTGTTTGGGAAGGTCGTCGCGTTGTTCCTTGTGGAATGACACATTATGGGGGAGAGTTCTTTTGAACTTGTGCTTCATGGTAATATCTTTTTGGGGTGTGCACCTGTGGAAATTGCGAGAGAATTGCATCTTTTTATCTCTCGTTTCAGGTATGTTTACCTTTGTCTACATTGATTATTGCTATTTTATGAGGATTCCTATTTTCTTTTTCTTTTGTCTATTTTTGTGACAAAAAGGGGGGGAAATCTTGTAATAAGGGGGAGTAAAATCTTGCTATCTACTACGACAATTGTCTACGGCATTGTCATAGGGGGAGTAAAATCGATGTGCTTGTCATGTCAAAGCAAAAGTTAGTGTATTGAGTAAGGGGGAGAACATATCATATTGTGTAGTATCTTTAAGCATCGATGTAATATGCTTACAAGTTTTATATACTACTCAATTCCGTAACAAACTCTTGTTGGACTATGTCCTTCTAAGAACCAAGATGTGTGGTGACTTTGAAGTTTGTTATCTCTACCTTGAATCTTCACTTGCAAGAACACTCTTATATGAAGACGTTGAAGATTACAAGAAGATCAAGTACATTATGATTAAGGCTAAAAGATTTTACTTTTTGAATCCATATGTAAGATTGGTTTTGTCACTAAAATTGACAAAGGGGGAGATTGTTAGAGCATTGCTCGGTTGAACCCACTGATATTGCTATCTCAAGTCAGTTGTCAAGTTTAGATGAAAAAAGCACATTCCTTGATAAGTTTTCTCTACAACTCGGACTAGGATAGTTTTAGGTAATCGAGACAAAGACCATTGAAAACGAAGACCGGAGCTTACTACTTGATAAATCATAAAGTCCTCGCTAAAGGTTAGAAAGGTTCTTTCTTTCCATATTTCGTACTTACCATTCTATCATATCAATAGTCTATGATGTTGTTTATAAGATCCGAAGGTATTCTAGGATTTTCACTTTTGCATTTGTCACAATGATAATACGTATAGGTAGAGTAAGTTGAATTGTCTCATGAAATGACCTCAACGGTGAACGCGTTCATGAACGCGTACATATGTTGCACAAGGCATTCCTGAGAACGAGCGAGTCTGTATGAACGCGTACATACGAGTTCACGGTTTCTTCTGAACTCCAATTGATAGCTCTATGAACGCCTTCATGAACGCGTACACATAAGCCATGGAAAACTTCCAACTTTCATAGTATGCAGTTTTCGGTATTGGAATGATTAGTTCTCGGACTTGTCATTACTTAGCCCATGGAATTCAACTACTTAATCCACGCAACGTTCAAACATGTTTTGGACCAGAAGTTGCAAAGCTTCAATCAAGGTTGAGTCTTCTTAACTATTGCCCTTGTCCAAAGTTAGAAGAAGATTGAGAATGGGTATTCAAGCTATGGACTTTTTAGATCCGGAACTTGCTTGAGCCCTACTCAAGGTTGCTTAACTTTTAAGCAAAGCCTCCCTTGGTGATCACTATAAATAGATGACCTTCTGCAAGATACAATTACAATCCTCTACACATGTATGTATCCTTGCATAAAGGTTGGTTGTCATCTCGAAGTCCTTTTGGACTACGACTATTGAAAGACTTCGCTTGAGGATCGTGAAGCACAGGTCGGAAGTTAAATTCCTGATCTTGTATCTTAGGTCGATTGAATTCTTTCAATCTTATCACGACCAAGATTTGATAGAAACTTCGTAAGGTAGATCTTATATCGTAAACCCTAGAAGTTCCGTAACATAAATTCACGAATTAGGTTTCTTACTAAGTTCGTCAAGCGTTAGGAGGTAAAACTGTTTAGGCTAGATCAATAAGCCGTATTCATTAAAATAGATTTTCATTAACCTTTACTTTAAGTCTAAAGGAAATCACAATCGTATTCTTGTTTAATTACTTGGATACTTTTAGGCGTCCTGTTATAGGCAGGGTAGCGCTAGTCTTCACGAAGGGAAGTGGAGCAACTCCTAGGCCTGTAAAGGACATCAGCTAGGGGAATCAAGTACATAGGTTTCTGCGGCAGCCAAGAGACGTAAGAGCGCATTGGTAGCTGAATTGCTTGTAGGGTTAATTCAGTCTCGATACATTCCACTCCGAAGTCTGAGAGTAGGCTAGCGTCTGTATTCTGTTAATACTGAGGGTGTTCACATCTGGACGAGGTCCCGGGGTTTTTCTGCTGGTTTGCAGTTTCCCCGTTAACAAAATTCCGGTGTCTTGCATTACTTTTCCCTTCCGAATTATATTGTCTCTAATCTATATAATTGAAGTAATTGCAAGTTTGTTGATTCATAACCTTTGAGTGAATCCATCTCTCTTGAGATCTACGAGAACTACGTTCTTGTTAGGGTTCGGTTCTCTGAACTATACTCAGGTTGTTGTTTGAATATTGATTTGTGAGATCGTTCAAACAGCCATAATCAACTAGGTTCACGAATTCAAAAGTTGTTGGTGTATCTCGGTATCCCCTCCTTTTCAACTAGTACATTACAATTAGAGTAAGGTGTCATTGGTTCACATGGAAGAAACCAATGGCACAAAGATAACACCAGTCACTGACAGACCAATCTAAGCCTACATGACCCCATATAAAAGCATATAAGAACCGGTGATCATACCCAAAATAGGTGCGAATCGCACACTACACAAAGACACCAACACACCCACAAACACACTCAAAGTAAACCCAAACATACGAACTCTAAAACACCAACAGAATTAATGGTGCGAAGACTGTGAGGTCTTTAAATCAGACAACCCATGAGAGTTGCCCAGAAATTTCCACGAAGTGATCACTGAATTGAGCTGAACCGAACTGAAGCTGCAAAGTATAAACTGGAACCACAAAAAACAGGTGTGCACGAGCTTGTGAGTAAGCATTGAACCTCCAGCTGAAAAACTTGAACCACCGGACAAAATGCAAGACATGGCATAGAGTGTGAATGTAGTCCCAAAAAAAGAGTCGTAGTTTTAGCCCTTGAGTTATTGGATTAGCCCTTGTGCAGCCAGATTACCAAAATACCCTAACGACTAAATACCAAAATACCCTTCACATTCTAAATGTTTTGCTAGACTGCCATCCCATTAAAAAACCCTAAACCTCATTAGTTTTCTTCCGAGATTTTTTCTTCCCATATTTCTTTCTTTTTCTTCTTCCCAGCGGCACCAAATCTCCACTGCCACTACTATCACTACCACCAGACACACCAATTTCTTTATCAAACTTTCCTCTTCTTCATTTTGGTGTTTCACCACCCCTTAACTGGATCTTTTCACCACCACCACCGGATACCAAGCCGCACAACAACAACAACCTTTAATCTCTTCTTTCTTCTTCTTCTTCCTCTCTGGTACAACACCATCAATTTTAAACAAACTTAAAGCCACCAGCACTCCACCACAGTTGAACTAAACCCTTTTATGTTCCTATCGAACCGGATAAAAGCTTAGCGCATGAAAACCCCTTTCTATATTGCCGAAATTTCAGTTTGAAATTGAATAATTTTGTTTCAAATGAAACTAGGGTTTCATGATTTTGGGAAAATTGTTCATTATGGTTTTTAATTGCTGAAATTAAGGTAACTTTCAGGGTAATATTGATTGAATTGAATGGTTGGATTGTATTAATGGAGCTTCGATAAAAAAATTGGTTTTTACTGATTGATAAAGAAGCAGAGAGTGTGGGTTTACTGATTTGATTTGGGAATGTGATTTTGTTTTAGGTGGTGAGACTCCAAAGTGTATTAGACTGATTGTAAGAATGCATGACTTTGATACTTACAAAATTATTACACCGGACAACTAATTTGAATAAATTTGTAGTTCCAAAAACAAGCTCAGCGTGATTATTTGATCACGGGACTGAGCTGAGCCGAACCAGCCTTGGTCTTAGGTTCGGCTCATTGGCCCGTATCAGAGTCGTCTTTGGTATTAAGTTCGGCCTAAATAGGGAAAAACACGGGCATCCGAACCACTTTGGTCTCAGGTTCGGCTCATTGGACCGTAGTCGAACCGTCTTTGGTCTCAGGTTCGGCCCAAAGGGAGACAAAAAAGGTCAGCCGAACCTTGTATGCTTAGCTCGACTCATAAATTTATCAGCCGAACCTGTGTATGCTTAGTTCGACTGATCTTCACTCTGGAAAAGAAAAGCTCAAAACTAAAAATTTGATTTTTATTAACACTAACCCTAACTATTAACACTAATCATTTATCATTAATCCTAATCACAAATTAGACACTAATCATTTAAGGGTAGTTTTGCATTTTAAAAAATGTTTTTAATAAAGAATGACCAAAGTTGGATTTTGGTGTCTTTATAGTGGACTATGTGCAAGGGCTAAGAGCTTCTCCAATGGAATGTGTGTGAAGGAAAATCTCTTAATCCACGTAGGATGCACATTCATTTTTATAAAAAATCATCTCCAACCCATTAATGTAAAGGTGATGTGGCAAAAAATATTATAGACATCCTCTAGTCTAGGTGAACCTCTACATCTAGAGTTTCACGTAGAAGATGTCTTCTCATCCTAGTAACAATTTATTACTAAACATTGATCAAAAACAAATATAGTAATAATTTTGACCAATTGTATGCCTATAAATAAATAAAAAATTATTCTCCACATTATGGATCGAAGATGAAAAATAAAAATTCCTCATATTTAGGTTTTTCGACCAAGAGGATGTCTAAAAGATGATACCACATATGAAACAGCCACATTGACCATCGGAGAAACTCTAACCCAATAGCTCAAAAGGCTAAAACTAAGGCTCCAATAAAACTATCAGAAGTTGGTCAAGCTTCCGATAGTATCCCTCCATTGAAATCATATACTCCCTCCGTCCCACATAAATTGAGCTAGTTCTATTTTGATTTTGTCCCACATAAATTGAGCTAGTTCTATTTTATGTTATGAACTCTCAAAACTACCCTTTCTAAATCAAAAGAAGAGTGGTCCCATGAGAGAGAGTGGAGGTAGGATAATAACAATAGTTGAGGGTAAAGATGAAGAAAAAAAATCTTTCTCTTCCTTGCCTTAATAATTGTGCAAATCTCAACTAGCTCAATTTATATGGGACGGAGGGAGTACTAGATAGGACCACATAACTTGCTCTTAGACCCACTGCTATTTTTGATAAAACAAAATAAAATTAAACAAGTGTGAAATTCTCCTTCACAAACCTCTCTCTCTCTCTCTCTCGCACTCTCATCTCTCTATTCATAGTACTTCCTCCCAGCAGAAACAACGAACCTAAAAGAAGAAGAAGAAGAAGAAGAGAAAAACATCATGTTTTCCCAGTTATTTACCACCACCACCACCGTTGCTCGTCCCACTTTTTTCAAAAGAGGAAAAAATTATCTCGCTCTGTACCATTTCTCCCCTAAATCCAGACGCTAAAGTAAGCAGCCTCCACAAATGAAAGAAGTGCAAAGTTTCCACCACTGTCCGTCCAATTTATCATCCGCTATCCTCAGTAGTAGTACAGTCCTCAGAATCTACCCTCCATTACTCCCCTCCAAGTCCATCGTCAGTCCAAAAGTATCCTTGAACAAAATCTGCTCCTCTCTAAAATCTCCCAATAAACAAACGGGAATTTCTCTAACATCAATTCTGAGAGTGATTCCCGATTGGGCAGATGGAATCAAAGAGGAGAGGATGCAGAAGAAGAGATCCCTGTACAGTCACGAGGATTGGGTTCAGCATCGAAGTTCTCTCCGCCACGTCCGACATTTCATGTCCAGTCTCTCCTCCAGAGTGGTTCTCTCTTTATTCCCACCGGTCATTGCTTTCACATCTGTTGCAGCAGTCGTCGCAACTTACAATTCTGCCGTGTCTACGTGGCACTTGTTGCCGGATTTCTTTCCAATTTTGAGAGCCTCGCCGTTGCCGTATCAGTTGACAGCACCAGCCCTTGCTCTTTTACTGGTATTCCGTACGGAGGCATCTTATTCCAGGTACGAAGAAGGGAGGAAGGCTTGGACTAAAGTCATCGCTGGGACTAGTGAGTTTGCACGCCAGGTCATTGCTAGCGTTGGTAGCACCGACGATGATACAAATACACCCCTGAAGAATGCACTGCTGCAGTATATAATGGCATTTCCAGTTGCTCTTAAGGTTTCTTTCTGACTACTTGCTCTTATTATACTTGTATATTGTGTGAATTGGTTTAAATCTTTTATTTGGTCTCTGATTTATCTGGTCTATTCGGCCTATAAGATATAGCCATCCCTAACATAATTGGAGTCCATTTCATTTGAATTTATTTTTTCAATATTGTTCCATGCAGTGTCAGGTAATTTATGGCTCAGATTTTGTGAAAGACCTGCAAAATTTGCTTGACAAAGATGATCTAGAAGTCATTCTTAATGCGTCACATAGACCTCGCTGTATCATCGAGTTCATCTCCCAGACCATTCAATTGTTACACTTGGAGGAGTCAAAGCGCACTGTCTTGGTAATTCAATTCCTCCTTTCATATTGAACCAGAAGCATTGTTGTTTGTTTATTTCTGTTTTATTTTGTTTTGTTTTTTTTGTATTTCAATCTCCAAAATGTATTTTTGAGGTTTTCAGGCTTACGGTATGCCGTCAAGTATTCCGGATTAGATAATCAGCATACAAGCTTTCTCTGAATGATATAAAAACACAACAGTTTTGGTTTAACAACAAAAGAAGTCTCCGTGAAATCTGTACTACCATCAATTTATCTATGTATGAAAAAGAATTCGCTTTTTTTAGTATAGTAGGGTGAGCTTGTATTCGGAAATTGTCTATTGCCTTTTCCATAATATACAGGTATACTACCCTCCATGCAGGAGTCAAAAGTATCTTGTTTGCATGAAGGCATTGGTATCTGTGAGCAACTTATGGGTATTCCAATCCCCCTATCATACACTCGCTTGACCTCAAGGTTTCTGGTGCTCTGGCATCTCACTCTTCCCATAATACTTTGGGATGATTGTAACTGGATTGTTGTTCCTGCTACTTTTATCAGTGCTGCTTCCTTATTCTGTATTGAAGAGGTAATTCCAGTGGTTATCTATGCGTTCACTTTTGCTAAATCTATAGGGCAGTTGTTTATATTGATTCTTGCAGTTGGTACTAGGTTCTCCGCTCCAATTCTCTTCTATTGGAAATTTTACTAGTCCTAACATTTTCTTCTTTATGGTTTCCTACACTACATTTATACCTTGCCTTTGGGATCCTAAGATCATCTAGAATTTATTTGTATCGTTAATAACGATTAACTTGCGACCATAAAGCTTGGTGGTGAAAGGTTATCTTTAGAAAACATCGGCATATCAATCAACTTTTGAACAGGATTAAAGTCTTAGAGTGGTACTGATGTACATTTTTGTGAGGATGAGCTGCTTGATGAGTTGATATCATTGTCACAAATCAGTCCTTAAAATCAATTTCATGTTAGTGCCACAACGTGTAAATATGGTGCCAGAATAAGTTATCTGTCCAGTAAAATTCTCTCGTCTTTCTGTTTACAATTGGTGGCTCCACTAAAAATGGTGGGTGGTTTACATTAAAATCCACCTAACCTAACAAGTATCTGTTGATGAAGCTTTTCTACTCTTTGTATTAATTTCTGCCATACCAACTAGAGTATTGATAATGGTTTAATGCAGGTTGGTGTTCTCATTGAGGAACCATTTCCGATGCTTGCTCTTGACGAAGTCTGTGATATGCTTCACGATAGCATTCGAGAATCCATTACAAATGAGAAATTGATCAAGGGTCAGCTTCTTGCAAAGAAAAAGTGTACAAGTAGTAGTACTAATAATGGCAGCATGAGGCGTTCTATGATTGGTCGGCCCAACTCTTGAGGGGATGTAGAGAGGATGCATGTGGTACATCACTGCTCTTGGTATGTTAGTTTATTTCCACATTACTGAATTTTCAGAAAAACCAATTTAGCAGCCACGATGGATCTATGTGTCAATAAATACCTGAGGTTTGATAGGCATCGGTCGTATGTACCTCTTAGTGCGTAAAGTCATTTCTTTAACTGGCAGTATATGATTAACATCATAACCACCACCAAGGCTTTTAAAACTTCAATGTTGTATTTGACTTTTTTCACACCTTTCTGATGTTAAGAAACTAATTTTGCTACCGCTTGTATGCAACCCATTGTTAGTGTTAGAAGAATATCATCTTCTCTTCTACTATTAGTACCACTCCCTAAAACTCTCTTGAGCTCATAAGGTATGTACAGAGAAATTTGCAACATACGTGTTTAAACTTTGAAAGATTGTTTGGAGCCCATTGTATATGTAAGTTCTCTCAGCTTTACAATGTCTTTGTTCTGCACTGTACAGTATACTCTCTTTCCATGGCGAATACATGATTCGTGTATAAAACTCACTTTATTATGTTTTGTTCATGTATTGTAATTGAAGTCAGTGAAGTATGATGACCAGTTGTTGAGAAACATGCCAGTGATGACTAACACATGTTTTTCAATCTTTGGCTTCGGCACTCTTTTGGTCCCATGCATGTAAATTCCTTTTGCTGCCAATTTGTATACTCTTTGCGTTGCTTGTCCAAAGAAAAGAAAAGAAATCTCGACCAAAAGTTATAAGAAAATTTACCTGACTGCTATTTTTCCTGTTTTAATGACAGTAGAAATTATGAGATATGTAGCACGTAAAGATAAGCTGAGTGTCCCCTTAATAGTAGAGATAAGCCGAGTATCCCCTTAATAGTGTGTCAGGTTTCAGTATTTTGCTCCTGCCAGAGTTAACTCGATGATGGCTGTTAATTCCCTTACAATGTTCCGTAATTGTCACACTGTTTTTGGGAAATTGAATCTCGAACCAATTTTTAGAATTTCAAGTTGCGCTTTCATTCATGGCACCGAACTGCAGTTATAGGAGAGTGTTGTGAAGGGTTTCTTCAACATGCTCAAGAACCTGATGATTCTTTCTGGTTTATCTTCTTGCATCTATGATGGATTAGTGCGTGAAGGTGTAATGTTTTGAGTTTTCTATTGTACCAGCAGCGGGACATGATGCAACAATGGTATATCTTCTTGGCTGGGTTAGTGCGGGTTCACTGATGAAGCATTTAGATTCACTGAGAAGATGCCATTAGAACTAGGTTCTTGAGTACTTGCAGTTTTCACACGGATTCAGGATGGCTGGTTTTAGGGAGTAGACCTGGTGGTTCATTCAAAAACAGCTGGTTATTACAAGCTTTTGCCAAGTATTTTATGCCAGCAATGGTTCTGGGATGAAGCCAGTAAGATCAGGGAACTTCAGTACATTAAAAAAGAAGAAAAGCAGAACTTCATATTGTACATATTTTTTTATACAAAAACCTCAAATAGTAATATTATTTGGGAGTGATGATTAATAATCCTCTATTTCTTCAATGATACAGTCCGCAAAAAAGTGGGACAGTTGTGCTTACAACAGTACAAGATCATAATTACCCATGGGCATGTTTAAAAGTAAATATGGACAAGATTGCTGACAAAATTCTGATGAAAAGAAAGGGTATTACAAAGAATTTTAGCCGAGGGATGATACTCCTGCAAGCAGTACCCGTGCTACGTCTTTATTAATTACTGCACAATTGGTTGTAACTGCATCGAGCAGTAACCGTTCTGGAATCTCAAGGTGGGAGGTCGAACTACTGATCATAACTCGATCTACATTTGGTTTTTCTCCCTTGTAGTCCAATTAGCAGATCAATATCATAGCTGCGGTAGTTTTATCTTTTATACTCTACCGATTGGAGAAAAGGGTGGATTGAGCATGAAAGACGGAGGATGTTCTTCCTTTGTCTTTGTTGTCATTTTCCTTTTCCCCCCTTCTGCAACTGCTTCAATTAGGAACCTCACTTCCTCTTCAAGTAGCACCTTCAGTGAATTGCATTGCAACCTTTGTTTCGCATCTTTCTCGTATCCAAATACCTCAGCGGTAGAGACATCTGAACTATGCAAGATGGCAACACAAATAGAGAAAGCTTGCAACTTGGACAACTTGGCATGAAAATCAACCTCATACTGCCCATCATTGATAGCTTTTATCGTCAATGCTGGTATTTTCTCTTTAGCACTCTGTGCACAGATCAGAAAAACAAGTAACCAGTGAGAGACTTAGCTTGTAACACCAAAGTCAATTAGGTAATTACGAAGAAACCATTGGATCCAAAGATGAAAGACTAGGCAAGAAAAGCTAGCTGGAAATTACTTAAAAAGATGCTTTTTGGCAGCGCTCCTAAAGAAAAAAGGTCTAGAAAGTTGAATTTCTTTAAAAATATTAGAATCTCGACTCCCACTAATAAGCAACAAACAATCTAGGGAAGATCTGCTAGCCTACATTACTCTGAAGAACCCATCCTTCATTGGTTGTGAAATTAATGAACAGAAAGAAAAGAAGGGAAAAAAAAAAATATACATTTGTCTACCCGTCATATGGAAAAATAACGTGTTTAGAACACCACACTTAGTTTAGGACATAGAAATATGGGTCCTTATCGGTCCTCCTAGCATTATGGTTGCTGTCACTGTGGCCCGTAAATTAAGAATATGAATACTCTTTTATCTAGGGCCAGAGATTATAAGAAATATTTAACAAGTAAACGGAACCTTATACGCAAAAGATACCTGGACAAAAAGCTCTAAAGGCTGTTTATTGTCGATTAATCGAAGACCACTACCAACTGCAACGTTTTGAGCTCTCGCACTGTCTAAAACAAGAAGTGGACATGCCATGTCCCAACCGCCACAATCACAAACTCCACTTGATCTCCACCGTTCTAGCAATGATGATGGGCCAACCCCGCCTTTTTCACTGGATGGTAAACCGTGAGTGCCAGATGGTGTTACTACCGTCACATTTGTCAAGTTTCTTCTTCTTCTTATACCCGGAGCTAGGCTCTCGCTATTTCTGTTATTTACTCCTGTGCAAACAGATGAGTTTCGGCTATAACCCACACAAGCTGTAGTATCCTCTTGTTTGTCCCCCTTCAAGCTCTCTCTCTTTTCGAATGGAACTTGTATTACAATTCCTGCAATTTCAAGATTTGGGAGCAAGTCACCAAGTGCCCAAGGGTAAGTCGGTGAGGTACCAGAATCACCGACACTGCCGGATGAATGTCTAACTTCATGTCTGTGATTCAATGGATCCTCGTGAGGTGCCAGTACCTCATTTGACTTGTAAGGATGGTTGTCCACAACCATGCTCTGAGTCTCGCAAGTAGTATCAACACCCTTGGCCACATCTGCTGGTGATTTAGTGATGTCGGTGGAAGATCGTCGAGAGGATTTTCTTGCATGTGCTACATCATATAACACAAATTCTGACATCATCGAACTATCCAAATCTCCATTTTCTCTGAGATCTGAACACAAATAACTGCAGGCTTGCATCTGCGCAACCACCGAGTCATTTTGCCTCTCCTTTGCGCCCCATGGACTTCTATTACTACTCTTCCTTTTACAGCTGTTCACAGAGTGAAATGTATAAACCCAATTTGAAGTACCATCCGCCCTCCATGGCTTGGCTGCTAGGACATCTTCCTCGGGATCCTTCAACGAGAATTCAAAAAATGGCACCCCATGTTTATGTTCCAACTTAAGCTGTCCATGAAGGTGTGCAGGAAAAGAAGAAGTTGTGCCCCTATAGTGATCAATGAACAAGGAACTAGTTTCCATCTCATGAGCTGTGTTTGAGAAGTCGCTCAATAGAGATTTGCAAATTGTCTTACTCCTCTTAATGGTGGCAACTTCTTCACTTGCATGTGGTGCATATACTGATGGACTTCTCAAAGATTTAGACTTCATGAAAGGATCTAACATCCGTCTAAAATGGCTGAAACGAGTTTTAGGGTCAGCTTTAGAGGACCGATCACTTTCAAGTCTACAAGTAGAAGAATAATAAGGCATTCCTGATTTTTCAGACGACGATTTGTGCAAACTGAATACTGTATCTCTTTCCAATGAACTTTTACCATCTTTAAGGGGACCTGCTGTCCGACCACACTTAAAGTTCTTTTTCTCTGTTGAGCCTCTTACTTCACTCTCAGCTCTTGAGAAATGTTCTCTATCCTCCGAGTCCATAAGGGTTTCACGAAAGCCATCTGTTGAGACATCTCCAGCCGAAACACAAAATAGGCCAGGCTGAAGCCTGATGATATTGTCTGGATTAGTAACTGTCACAGAACTTGGATTTGAATCCCGACTGTTGCAAGAAACTGGAGATAATTTCTCCTCCACAAGTGTTTTGGCCTCATCATCTGGGTGAGTCAAACACTCAATAATCTTCAACGATGAAGCGGCATCATTTTCACACGACAGTTCTATCTTTTCTCTTACTTCAACGGCTCCCATTGCTTTCAATCTCCCTACTTCAGTTGAGCTTTGATACACAGAACCCCTCTTAGATGCTTCATTACCCGATAACATAGAAGCCCCAGAGGATGTGATTTTGCATGAGGAACTCAAGGATTTATTGAAGCCAATATCAGGAACGTTTCCACCCAGCCGTGAGAGGGAGCATCTCGTGGTGGGTTTTCCTCTCTCATCCCTATTATCTAAATTTTTCCATTTGCGGCGGCGGTGTGAAAGACCACCATTTGGGACCTCAACCACTTTGCAATACTTTTCAAAGTCTAGTTCTGTGTCTAAGCCCATTGATTCATGCGCAATGCTGCAAAAGATGGAAAATCAGGAAAACAAGGTTAAAAAGAAATTTAGCACTCTGACCCATTTACAGTAATAAAACAAAAACAGTCGGACCAACAAATTTCAAAAACAGGACATTTTGATCAATCTGATGAAGGTAACCTTCAACCAAGAATGTAATTGCGAATAATTAACATGTATAATAGCATACAAATTCATCAGAACAGGTGATGCAGTAAAATGTGATGCGCATGTATACAGGTTATGCTTTGAAATGAAAGACAGTTTCAAATCCGTCACTTCAGCAACAAAAATATTGAAAAAGAAAAAAAAAAACATTTTTATTTCTCACCTTATAGAAGACTTGTAATATCGAAGCAAAAGAAATCGACATCAAACTACTCAGGAAGACGCTTATACTAAGAAAACCTGTCAAACAGATCTTGAACTGAAGAAGTGAAAACTTAATAAGGCACTGGTTCTGTAATGTGTTCAGATCTCACAAGAACAAGAACAATAAGGACCCACATTAATATTTTCTTTGGGATCTATCTGGACTTGAGCATATAATCAATAACCCTCATTTTCATTCTAGGGCAAACAAAAAAAAAAAAAAAAAGTGCCCAAAATAAATAAAAATGACCCACCTCCAAAAGCAGTAATCTTTAAAGAAAGAAACTTCTTACAAGAACCAAGAAAATGAAATTAGTACAGTGTCTTCAAAGCGAGGTAGAGAGAGGGAGAGCATGCCAGTGACTGAGAGTGTTATTGAGCTACATGAGGAGAAGAATCAGACAGAGAGTGCTGTGTCTGCGGTGGTACTGGTTTTGTCTGCTGAGAATCTAATAAGTCTCCATTGTTATGATGGGTGCTATTAGGAGGACCGGTTTTACTAATTTGGAGACCAGACTTTATTAATTATCTTCAACTTTAATCATGTTGCGAGTATAGGTATCCCTCGAGCTTAACTTTTTAATACCCATATTACCCTTCAAAGCAATAATTTGTGTACAATTTTTTTTTTTTTTTTTTGTGCGCTGAGAAACAGACAAATTTTATTTATATAACAAGATTTTTACAAACATTGGCTAAGGAATCCTGCTTAACAAAAGGAACAAAAAAGAGGGGCAGGAATCCCAAGAAAAAGAAAGACTATTTTTCCTAACAAAGGAGGCTAAACCATCTGCCTCATTGTTCAACTTTCTTTTGACATAGACTAACTTAACAAAAAGGAAAGTAGACATGGAGATTTTACAGTCATCTAGTAAGTCTTTTGATCTCCACCAAACAGAACTACTAAGGTTATTAACATACTTCACCACATTCAAACAGTCACTAACTATAAGGACTTTGGAAAGCTTCAAATCTCTACACCAAGAGATAGCCAAAAAAAAAGCTGCAGCTTCACCCACAGCAGCATCCGGAACCCTCCTAAAGTCACCTCTGACTTTCCTAATTACTCCTCCTGTAGTGCATAAAACAACACCAATACCAAGCTTAGAATCCTTGACAGAAGCATCAATGAAAATTATATTGTCAATCAAATGAGCTTCAGTTTTTGAAGAAATAGTTGGCGTAATACAGATGTTACCAGGGACTATAACTGTGTTGATAAACCTCTTAATATCTAACAAAAGCTTGTCCAGATTCACTCCAATATTTCTAAAGGCAACATCGCATCTATGTTTCCAAATAAACCAGGAGATTATAGATCCAATGGCCAATCCACTCTAAAAGAAGAAGTACCCAAAGAATCATCATACCAATGAAGAAAAACTTCTCTAAAATTACTAGCATTATCCAGAAGAAGCTGATCCAAACCATGAGCAAACCAAACATGGGAAGCAATAGGACAGTAAAGGAACAGATGCATCACAGTTTCGTCTTCAGACTTGCAAAGAGGACAAACAGTACTAACTCTACTATTATACTTGGCTAAGAGCATATTAACAGGCAACATTCTAGCAAAAATCCTCCAGACAAAGAATCTAATCTTAGGCAAACATTCAAGAGACCAAACTTTTTTCCAGAAAGAGGTATCAGAGTTAGAATTATCAAATTTCAGCATTTTTGTAAGTAGTTTTAACAGGAAAAAACTCCACTATGAGTGTGCTCCCACATAAAATCATCGTTCTTGTTAAGATTAGTTGGCAGAGAAACTATTTTGTTAACAGTTTGACCATCAAATATAGAGTTCAGTAAGCCTACATTCCATATATCAGTACCATTATAGAAAAGATCATTAACCACATTAACTTGATGAGCAAAAACCTGTATTGGACATCACATTTTGCAATCCGGAATCCAATTGGAAGTCCAAATATTAGTATTAAGACCATTATTAATCTTCATAACAAGATTTTTTTGAGAAAATCAAGCATACTAAAAATGCCCTTCCAGATAAAAGAAGCAGAAGTAAACAGAATTAATGTCAAGAAGATGAATATCTGGATAATACTTTGCTTTCAGAAATTTAGCCCACAACTGATCAGGATTTTTCAATAATCTCCAACCCAACTTTGCAATAAAAGCTTTATTTAAACAATGAGGATCACGAATACCTAAACCACCATGAAATTTAGGCTTGCATATAAATTCCCATGACCTATAATGACAAGCATGTTTGGGATCTTTTTTAGACCACCAAAATTTTCTCTGAATATCATCTATTTTCCCAGCTAAAGTTTTAGGAAGAAGAAAAACAGACATTTGATAGGAGGCTTGACTAGACAGGACATGTTTTGTAAGAATGGTTCTGTTAGAGCATTGCTCGGTTGAACCCACTGATGTTGCTATCTCAAGTCAGTTGTCAAGTTTATGAGACAAAAACACAATCCTTTATAAGTTTACTCTACAACCTCGGACTAGGATAGGTTTAGGTAATCGAGACGAAGACTGATGAAGACGAAGACCGAAGCTTACTACTTGATAAATCATAACATCCTCGCTGAAGGTTAAAAAGGTATTTCCTTTCCGTATCGTTTTTACTATTTCTATCATACCAATAGTCTATGATGTTGTTTATATGATCCGAAGGTATTCTAGGATTTTCGCCTTTGCAATTGTCACACTTGTGATAATATGTATAGGTAGAGTATGTTGAGTTGTCTCTTGAAATGACCCCAACGGTGAACGCGTTCATGAACGCGTACATGTGTTGTTTTTGGCATTTCAGAGAACGAGCTAAGTCTGTATGAACGCGTTCATGAACGCGTACATACAAGTTCAAGAATTCTCATGGATTCTCCTGAACTCTATTGACTGCTCTGTGAACGCGTTCATATAAGCCATGCGAAAACTTCCAACTCCATATCTTGAAGTTTTCGGTCTAGGCATGATTAGTTCTCGGACTTGTCGTGACTTGGCCCATGGAATTCAACAACTTAATCCAAGCGATGTTCAAACTAAGTATTTGGATCAGAAGTCGCAAAGCGATGTCCAAACAAGCATTGGACCAGAAGTCGCGAACCTTCAAACAAGGTTGAGTCTTCTTTAACTTTTGGCTTAGTCCAAAGTTTTTAGAAGATTGACAATGGGTATTCAAGCTATGGACTTTCCTAGTTCCGGAACTTGCTTAAGCCCTACTCAAGGTTGCTTAAACTTTAAGCAAAGCCTCCCTTGGTGATCACTATAAATAGATGACCTTCTGCAAGGTACAATCTCAACCCTCTACACATCTGTATCCTTGCATAAAGGTTGGTCGTCATCTCGAAGTCCTTTTGGACTACAACTATTGAAAGACTTCACTTGAGGATCGTGAAGCACAGGTCGGAAGTCAAATTCCATCCTGTATCTTGGGTCGATTGAATTCTTTCAATCTTATCACGACCAAGATTTGATAGAAACTTGTAAGGTAGATCTTGTATCGTACGTAAACCCTAGAAGTTCCCAAACGCAAATTCACGAACTAGGTTTCATACTAAGTTCGTCTCGCGTTTGGAGGTAAAGTTGTTTAGGCTAGATCAATAAGCCCTATTCAACATATCGATTTCCATTAACCTTGACGTTAAGTCTAAAGGAAATCACAATCGTATTCTCGTTTAATTACTTGGGTACTTTTAGGCGTCCTGTTAGAGGCAGGGTAGCGCTAGTCTTCACGAAGGGAAGTGGAGCAACTCCTAGACCTGTAAAGGACGTCAGCTAGGGGAATCAATTACGTAGGCTACTGCGGGAGCCAAGAGACGTAGGAGCACATTGGTAGCTGAATTGCTTGTAGGGTGAATTCAGTCTCGATACAGTCCAGTCTGAAGTCTGAGAGTAGGCTAGCGTCTGTATACCGTTCATACTAAGGGTGTTCACATCTGGACGAGGTCCCGGGGTTTTTCTACTAGGTTTGCAGTTTCCTCGTTAACAAAATTCTGGTGTCTTGCGGTGTCTTGCATTACTTTTCCCTTCCGCGTTATATTGTCTCTGATCTATATAATTGAAGTAATTGCAAGTTTGTTGATTCATAACGTTTGAGTGAATCCATCTCTATTGAGATCTACGAGAACTACGTTCTTGTTAGGGTTCGGTTCTCTGAACTATACTCAGGTTGTTGTTTGAATATTGATTTGTGAGATCGTTCAAACAACCATAATCAACTAGGTTCACGAAAACAAAAAGTTGGTGATATATCTCGGTATCCTCGCTTTTTCAGGTTCTACCTGCACGATTTAAGTGTTTTTCTTCCATTTAGACAACTTAGAGTCAAATTTATCAAGTAGAAAATCAAAACTTTTTGCTTTGTTCCTACCCAAAAACAAGGGAGCTCCAAGGTATTTTTCAGTCTTTGACATGAATTTCATTTTTAAAGTTTTAGCTAAGAGTTTAATGTGTTTATGATGCATATTATTATTAGTAAAGAAACCCGATTTTTGAAAATTAATGACTTGACCCGAGGCTTTAGAAAAAACATCAACAATTTTCAGAATGTTCCTAGCTTGAAAAAGAGAGGCCTTAGAGAATAAAAAACAATCATCCACAAAAAAAAAAAAAAAAAAAATAGAAGGACTATTGTTAATTTTGTATCCTTCTATCTTACCAGTCAACTCGGCATGAATAAGAAGCTGGGAGAAAGCCTCCATACAAATAATGAAAATGTACGGAGATAAAGGATCCCCCTGCCTTATACCTCTAGAAGGATAAAAAATAGAACCCGGGGACCCATTGAGTAAAACCGAATAAGAAACAGTACTAATACATTGTTGTATTAGATGACACCATTGTTCAGAAAAACCTAGCTTTCTAAACACAGCTAAAATGAAGGGCCATTCAAGCCTATCAAATGCCTTGGAAAGGTCGACTTTAATAGCCATGAAGCCATTTTTATTCTTCTTATCTTCAAAAGAACTCATAATTTCATGAGTCATGATTATATTATCTTGAATTTGTCTATTAGAAATAAAAGTCGATTGAAAAGGCGATATAATTTTGTCAAGAAGAGGTTTGAGTCTATTAGTTAGAATCTTGGATATAATTTTATATATAGTGTTGGACAGACTAATAGGTCTAAAATCATGAGGGGAGGAAGGCATAGGAGTTTTAGGAATAAGCGTAATAAAAGTATGATTGATTTGCTTTAACAAAAATTTATTTTGAAAAAAGTTTTGAACATGGGCAACAACATCGATTGATGTTATATCCCAGTTATCCTTGAAAAAACCGGGTGGAAAACTATCCGGACCCGGCGAATTCCAAGATTTCATCATTTTAACTGTTTGAGCTATTTCTTCATAAGAAGGAACAACAACAAGCATAGCATTCATACCATCATTAATAACAGCCTGAAGAGGTTGTAAAGCATTTTCAATAAATTGCTTACTAGGGTTAGAAGTATTGTAAATGGATTTAAAGTGAGATGACAGCAGATGCATGAGAGGATCTCTACCTTCAATCCAAGTTCCATTATCATCTTTAAGGGTGATGATAGTAGAGCTAATCCTTCTAGAGTTAATAGAGTTATGAAAATAACTAGTATTTCTGTCATAAAAAATTGAAATAGTCAATTTTAGCTTTTTGTTGTAAGAATTCATTTTCAATCTTATACCAATAGTCTAACTGATTAGTATAATTTATAATATAAGAATTATTTGTATCATTATAAGGCAGGGCTTGAAGTTTTTCTATTTCTATATTAAGCTTTTTGATAGTATTTTTATTTCTATTTTTTGATAGGGTTTTATTTCCAGTATTTAAAATCATTTTTTGAATTTTTAAGCCTACCAACAAGAACAAAACTAGGAGAACCTTTGACAGGTTTATTCCAAGAGTCATTTGAGACTCTCTTAAATCAGGATTGAGTTGCCAACATTTAAAATATTTATAAGGTTTTGCATACGAAATATTATTAGGAAAACAGTTTAGCATGATCGGGCAGTGATCAGAAAAGACTGGCTAAACGAGTGATGTTAGTATCAAGAAGCGTGTTAAACCAATTTTGGTTCATAAAACCTCTATCTAACTTTTCAAATATCAAGTTACTAAGATTTCTGAATCTTCTATTACACCAAGTAAAGGGAGACCCTAAGGATGGAATTTGGAGCATGCAAAGGTCAGACAGAGTGTCAAAAATAAACTTGGGAGCTAGAGAATTTGAAACACCACCTTGCTTTTCCGTATGATTTAAGATAAAATTAACATCCCCTAAAATTATCCATGAACCCTTAAAATTTTCATCTAACTGCTTCAGAAAAAGCCACTGATCTTTCTTTCCATTTAAATCAAGAGCCCCATACATAAAAGTAATCAAAACTTCTTTAATAGAGGGACTAACATCACATAAAATATGTATCATATTCAAAGAAGAATGCAGACTTTCTATGTTTTTCCCAGCGAAGTATCCTACAGCTAAACCACCAGATTTACCATTTGAGGGTACAATAAACCATTCATTATACGGAAGATGATGAATATAAGTTTTAATTGTATCTATGTCTACCATGGTTTCTATAATGAAGAGCATATCAGGTTTTTCTCTTCTATAAATACTAAGTAAATGCATCCATTTTTTATCCGAACAACAATCATTTATATTCCAACTAAGGATTTTCATGATGGAAATGAGCAGAAAAAACTTAGAATAGACAACAAAGTAAAGAATCAATAAACAGAAACAGGACAAAAAAAGGAGTAAGGTAAAGGAAAAGAGGAGGTAAAGCTAAGTGAAATCAGTACTTACAGAGACATGAGCCGGAGAGGAATAAGCATCCATAGGAACATCATATTCCATCATCATGAGATTCACTTCAGAGTTAAATTCCTCATTTGATAACTGAGGTTCTGGAGGTAAAGTTGCAAAAGGAACTGGTTCATGTAAGACTTCATCATTGTAGAAGCAGTCTTCATTCACTGGAATTTTCATAGACTCGATACCAGCATCAGTATTAGCCAAAAAGTCCGAAGAGAAGTTCATAGATGTAGAAGTGCTAATATGAAAACCCGCCGCAGAAAAACAGACTGAATAACAGATGTGCATGAAGACCATTGCATATTTGGACTAGAATGAATATTAGAGCTAGCATGAGAAAAACTAGTAGTAACCGAAGACCCAACTGCAAAATCAGTAGAAGCAGGCGGAATGAAAGGAGAGAAGAAATAAGGTAATGGCCAGCGAGGAGTAGGAATCATGATAGTGTTAGAGCATTGCTCGGTTGAACCCACCGATGATGCTATCTCAAGTCAGTTGTCAAGTTTATGAGACAAAAACACAATCCTTGATAAGTCTACTCGGACTAGGATAGTTCTAGGTAATCGAGACGAAGACTGATGAAGATGAAGACCGAAGCTTACTACTTGATAAATCATAACGTCCTCGCTGAAGGTTAGAAAGGGTATTCCCTTTCCGTATCGTTTTTACCATTTCTATCATACCAATAGTCTATGATGTTGTTTATATGATCCGAAGGTATTCTAGGATTTTCGCCTTTGCATTTTTCACTCTTGTGATAATTTGTATAGGTAGAGTATGTTGAGTTGTCTCTTGAAACAACCCCAATGGTGAACGGGTTCATGAACG
>JAJJMA010209605.1:0-91242 GCA_023529015.1 Papaver nudicaule | reverse complement strand
CCGGGCGCGAGGGCGGCGAGTACAGTTTCGAGGTGTTCGCGGAGATCAAGAACGTGTGCATCTCGATGGGTTCGCATCACATTCCGCGCTGGGGCGTGTAACGGGCGCGGGTCGTTTCGCCGCAAGAATGATTCCTAGCCGGCACGCCGGCCAAGCATGGGGTTGGAGTAAGCGCTAAAGCGCTAACTCCAACCGACCGCGAAGCATGGGGCCGGAGTAAGCGCTAAAGCGCTAACTCCGGCCGACAGGAGACTTGAACGATGGGCAAACTGTCCCTCGCCGCGAAGATCACGCACGTGCCGTCGATGTACCTGTCGGAAATGCCCGGCAGGCATCACGGCTGCCGCGAAGCGGCGATCCGCGGCCATCAACTGATCGGCGAGCGCTGCCGCGCGCTCGGCGTCGACACGATCGTCGTGTCGGACGTGCACTGGCTCGTCAACGCGGGTTATCACGTGAACTGCAACGCGCGATTCGGCGGCACGTACACGAGCAACGAGCTGCCGCATTTCATCCGCGACATGGAGTACGCGTATCCGGGCAACCCGGTGCTCGGCCGGCTGATCGCCGAGACGGCCAGCGCACGCGGGATCGCGACGCGCGCGCACGAGATCGACAGCCTCGAACTCGAATACGGCACGCTCGTGCCGATGCGCTACATGAACGGCGACCAGCACTTCAAGGTCGTGTCGATCGCCGGCTGGTGCATGTGGCACACGCTCGACGAAAGCCGGCGCTTCGGCGAGGCGCTGCTCGAGGCGATCGAGAAGAGCGATTCGAACGTCGCGTTCCTCGCGAGCGGTTCGCTGTCGCATCGCTTCAACGACAACGGCAGCCCCGAGGAATCGATTCACCAGATCAGCCGCGAATTCTTCCGGCAAGTCGACCTGCGCGTGGTCGAGCTGTGGAAGCAGGGCGACTTCAAGACCTTCTGCGCGATGCTGCCCGAGTACAACACGCATTGCCACGGCGAAGGCGGCATGCACGACACGGCGATGCTGCTCGGCCTGCTCGGTTGGGATCGTTACGACAAACCCGTCGAGATCGTCACCGACTATTTCGCGAGTTCGGGCACCGGGCAGATCAACGCGATTTTCCCGTTGGCCTGAACGCCGCCGCCCCGCATCCGACATCCGACTGCAAAGCATGGGGCCCGAGTAAGTGCTAAAGCACTAACTCGGGCCGACAGGAGATTAGCTATGCCTCACATCGTCGTCGAATACACCGCGAACATCCGCGACGACGCGCGCATTCCCGCGCTGCTGCGCACGATCAACGCGACGCTGATCGCACAGGGCGGCGTGTTCCCGACCGGCGGCATCCGCTCGCGCGCGATCGAACTGCAGGACTACTGCGTCGCCGACGGCACGGAGGACGACGCGTTCGTCCACGTGACGCTGAAGATCGGCTCGGGTCGCAGCGACGACACGAAGAAAGCCGCGTGCGACGCGCTGTTCGACGCGATCAAGGCGCATTTCGCCGAGCTGTACGCGAAACGCTACCTCGCGCTGTCGATGGAGCTGACCGAGTTCAGCGAAAGCGGCTCGTACAAGCACAACAACATCCACGCCCGCTACAAGCGGGCCGGCTGAACCCCATTCCCGATCCGACCATGCTCGAACCCGCCCTCATCGACCAGCTCGCGCAGCGTCTGCATGACGCCGAGCGCGAGCGCAAGCAGATCCGCCAGATCTCGCTCGACCATCCCGACATCACGATCGACGACGCGTATGCGATCCAGCGCGCGTGGGTGACCCTCAAGCTCGCGGAAGGCCGCACGCTGAAGGGGCACAAGATCGGTCTCACGTCGAAGGCGATGCAGAACACGTCGCAGATCGACGAGCCCGACTACGGCGCGCTGCTCGACGACATGTTCTTCGCGGACGGCGGCACGATCCCGACCGGCCGCTTCATCGTGCCGCGCGTCGAGGTCGAACTCGCGTTCGTGCTCGGCAAGCGGCTCTCGGGCCCGGACTGCACGATCTTCGACGTGTATGACGCGGTCGACTACGTGGTGCCCGCGCTCGAGATCATCGACGCGCGCAGCCAGTCGATCGACCCCGATACGAAACGGCCGCGCAAGGTGTTCGACACGATCGCCGACAATGCGGCGAACGCGGGCGTCGTGATCGGCGGGCGGCCGGTGAAGCCGCACGACGTCGACCTGCGCTGGGTCGCGGCGATCATGTCGCGCAACGGCGTGGTCGAGGAAACCGGCGTCGCGGCCGGCGTGCTGAACCATCCGGCGAACGGCGTCGTGTGGCTCGCGAACCGGCTGTCGCGCTTCGACGTCGCGCTGGAGCCCGGGCAGATCGTGCTCGGCGGCTCGTTCACGCGGCCGTGCGCGGCGCGGCCGGGCGACACGTTCAGCGTCGACTACGGTCCGCTCGGGACGATCCAGTGCTACTTCGAGTGAGCGAGCGATGCAGATTCCTTCGAATGTCTTCAAGGCCGCGCTCGCGCGCGGCGATGCGCAGGTCGGGCTGTGGCTCGGCCTCGCGAATCCGTACAGCGCCGAAGTCGTCGCGGGCGCCGGTTTCGACTGGTTGCTGATCGACGGCGAGCACGCGCCGAACACGGTGCCGACGATCCTCGCGCAACTGCAGGCGATCGCGCCGTATCCGTCGCATCCGGTCGTGCGCGTGCCGTGGAACGATCCGGTGATCGTCAAGCAGGTGCTCGATCTCGGCGCGCAGACGCTGCTGGTGCCGATGGTGCAGAGCGCCGACGAAGCGCGCGCGGCCGTCGCCGCGACGCGTTACCCGCCGCACGGGATGCGCGGCGTCGGCAGCGCGCTGGCGCGCGCGTCGCGGTGGAATCGCGTCGGCGACTACCTGCACCGCGCGAACGACGAGATGGCGGTGCTCGTGCAGGTCGAGACGCGCGCGGGGCTCGATGCGATCGACGCGATCGTGCGCGTCGAAGGTGTCGATGGGGTGTTCATCGGGCCGGCCGATCTCGCGGCCGATCTCGGGCATCTCGGCAATCCGGGGCACCCGGACGTACAGGCCGCGATCGACGGTGCGATCCGGACGATCAAGGCGGCCGGCAAGGCGCCCGGTATTCTGAGTGCGGATGAAGCGGCGGCGCGGCGGTATCTGGAAGCGGGTGCGCTGTTCGTCGCGGTCGGCGTCGATACGACGCTGCTGGCGAGAAGTGCGGAGCGGTTGGCGGCGCAGTTCAAGGGGGTGTCTCGACCGGCGGAAAAGAATGGCGACACGACGTATTGAGCAAGGGGTGGCAGATATGCCAAGTAAAGCAGACGCACTGCCTGACGAATCGGAGCATCGGTACAAGGGTTCGCAAAGGAAGCGGATGACCTCGCTTGAATCGAATGCGATCCTTGATCGCGACGCGGGGGCTCGTCGGCGTGTCCGAGCCATCGACATGACGCGTTGCAGGGAAAAAAGCGGTGAAGCGATCGTGGATGCGATGGCGGAATTGAGTGCGCAGGCGCAAGCCTTGCGGATGGGTTACGACTGACTTCCCGTTGTTCCGACTTCTGATCTTGCTACCTCCATATACCGCCCCGGCGTCGTCCCCAACGCCCGCCGAAACATGTCGATGAACGCGCTCACGTTGTCGTAGCCGAGATCGAGTGCGATCGTCGTCACCGGCACGCCGTCGGCGATTCTCTCCAGCGCTCGCAGCAGCCTTGCCTGCTGACGCCACTGCGCGAACGTCAGCCCTGTCTCGGCGACGAAGCGACGGCTCATCGTCCGTGCGCTGATGCCGGCCCATTCCGCCCATTCCTCCAGCCGCCGGTTGTCCGCGAGATCCGCGGCCAGCGCATCGGTGATCCGCATGAGCCGCGGGTCCTGCGGCCGTACCAGCCCCAGCGCTTCGACTTTCGATGACGCGATTTCATCGAGGATCACGTCGGCGATCCGCGTCCGTGCGGCATCGAGTTCCGAATCGCCCCAGCTTGCCGCACGCTGCACGGCTTCGCGCAGCAGCGGCGTCGTGCGGATCGCGCGCGGCGTATCCGGCAGTGCCGCGCAGCGCGCTTCGGCGACGAACGCGGACCAGCCGGAAATCGGCCCGAACGAACGCAGCGAATGGCGGCAATGCGGCGGAATCCAGATCGCGTGGATCGCCGGCACGACCCAGTCCTGGTCGTCGAGACCGATCGTCAGCAGCCCGCTCAGCGCGCCGACGAGCTGGCCGCGCGCATGCGCGTGCGGCGCGGTCACGCGCGGGTCGCGTTGCGACAGGACGGCGGCGACGACGAACGGGCCGTCGTCGGACGTGACGAATCGGGCGGGCAGGAGCGGATCGGACATGGCCGGATAACGGTATCGAATGGCTGTTATACCGGAGATCGGCCGGCTTCGCACGCCTACACTGCGTCCATCGATGACAACCGGAGTACGACGCGATGCGAGCCGAACAGATGCTTCCCGACCATGCCGACCGGATCGATGCCGGCGGAACGACGATCCGCAAGGGCACCGTCGGCGCGTTTCTGGTCAACGCGCAAGTGCTGACCGACCCTGGCGCCACGCCCGCCGACCGGGCACGCGCGGAAGCCGACGCGATCGACGCGTTGCCCGCGCTGCGCGCGATCGGCCTGTTCGACGTGTTGGAAGTGCGCGATCCCGCGCTGCGCGCGTGGCTCGACGCACACTGAAGCCTGCGGGAACCGTCGATCGAGATTCCCGATTCAAGGGGCCGCCATGAAAGCCGCAGTCGTGAAAGGCACCGTGCCGCTGTCGGCGGTCGGCGAACATTGGGGCGATGTAAGCAGCGTCGTGCGCCCGGTGTTCACGATGCGCGGCGACTGAGTAGTGACCGAATTGCAGCGGGCCGGATGCGGCACGACGGTCAAGCCGCGCGGCGACAAGCGGCCATCCGTCGTGATGCCGCCGCGCGTGGGGGAAAGCAGGGCGGCCGCGGGCGAAACACGCCCGTTGCCGCCTGCCGCGTCTGCCTCAGAACCGCTGCTGAATCCCCGCGGTCACGCCGACCTGCGTCGTGCCGTACCCGTTGAAATCGCGCGACACGCCGACCTTCTGGTCGTGCTTCGCGATCGCGAACGCGCCGGCTGCATACAGCACGGTGCGCTTCGACAGCGCATACTGCGCGCGCAGCGACACGAGCGTCGGATCGGCGTCGGTGCCGCCCTTGATGTTCTGGTGATAGACGGCCGCAATCAGCGAGAACGTCGGCGTGAACTGGTACGACCCGCCGACCCAGACCATGTCGCTCAACTGGTTCGCCGCCGTCGTGCGGAACGTGCGTTTGTAATTGCGGTAGCCGGCCATCGTCTTCAGGTTGCCGAAGTCGTAGCTCAGGCCCGCGTGGATGCCCTGGATGTAGTTGACCGTATCGGCCGGCGTGACACTGTCGGCCGCGCCGTTCTGCCGATCGAACGTGACCACCGCCGCGAACGGGCCGGTCTCGTAGCCGAGCGCGACGTCGTATTTCGAGCTGGTCTTCACGCTGCCCGGCACGTTGCCGAAGCCGTACAGCGCGCCGAACTTGAAGCCGCTGAATTCGCCGTCGTAGCGCACCGCGTTCGACGAGCGCGTGAACAGGCCGTCCTTCCGGCCGCCCGTCGCCATCGACGACGTCGCCCACGAGTAGTTCTGCGCGTAACCCATCGGGTCGAACGGCAGCATGTAGTCGTAGGTGACGGTGAAGTTGCGGCCGAGCGACAGCTCGCCCCATTTGCCTTTCAGGCCGACCGTCGCGCGGCGCGCGAAGATCGAGTCGGGGCCGTCGTCGAAGGCGCCGTTCGCGAGATCGATCCCGCTTTCGAGGCGGAACACGGCCTTCAGCCCGCCGCCGAGATCCTCGACGCCGCGCAAGCCCCAGCGCGACGTGTTCTTGTTGCCCGACTTGAGCTTGAACGAGTTGCCGCCCTGCGGCGCCGCATGGTTCGTGTATTCGATGCCGGCATCCATGATCCCGTAGATCGTGACCGACGACTGCGCGTGCGCGGCGGGCGCGGCGATGCAGGCCGCGGCAGCCGAGCCCGTAAGGACTACTGTGCGAAAGGAACGTTCTGCGCGTGACTTCATTGACGGTGTCTCCTTGGTTCTTGTGGGGTGGGTAAAACAGGTGCGGCGCGTCGCAGGCCGCGGCGGACGCCGGAAGACGTCCGCCGGACCGGCCTGTCATCGCATGACGCGATGCGTGCAGCGCGCGGCGCGCGGGCCGCCGCGCTCGGGTCAGCCCGCTTTCGCGAACGCCCAGCAGTCGTTGGTCGGGAATTCGATCCAGTGCTTGCCAGCCGCGCGCGGTACGTGGCCGAACGCGCGCAGGCGCATGTCGCCGCAATGGAACAGGTATTCCCAGCGGTCGCCGAGATACATCGACGTGACGAGGTCGGCCTGCAGCCGGTTCGCGCCCGGGCCGTCGGTGACCTGCACGCGTTCGAGGCGGATCACGGCCTGCGCGTCCTGGCCCGGCGCGAACGTGTCGCGGGCGAGCGCGCGCAGCTCCCAGCCGTCGCCGGCGAGCGTCACGCATTCGCCGTCGATCGCGGCGACGCGCGCGTCGATCCGGTTGTTGCTGCCCATGAACTCGGCCGTGTACAGCGAACGCGGCGCGCCGTACAGCTCGGCCGGCGTGCCTTCCTGTTCGATGCGGCCGTTGCGCAGCAGCAGGATGCGGTCGGACATCGCCATTGCTTCGGTCTGGTCGTGCGTCACGCACAGTGCCGACAGCCCGAGCGACACGATCAGCTCGCGCAGCCACGCTCGCGCTTCCTCGCGCAGCTTCGCGTCGAGGTTCGACAGCGGCTCGTCGAGCAGGATCACCGGCGGGTTGTAGACGAGCGCGCGCGCGATGGCGACGCGTTGCTGCTGGCCGCCCGACAACTGATGCGGAAAGCGTTCCGCGAGATGGCCGAGGCCGAGCTGGTCGAGCGCGGCGTGGACGCGGCGCTTCTGTTCGGCCGGTGCGACGCGGCGCAGCTTCAGCCCGTAACCGACGTTGTCGGCGACGGTGCGGTGCGGCCACAGCGCGTACGACTGGAACACGAGGCCGAGCGAGCGCTGCTCGACGGGCAGGTCGACGCGCTGCGCGCCGTCGAAGAACACGCGGTCGTCGAGCTGGATGCGGCCGTCGGACGGCTGTTCGAGGCCGGCCACCGCGCGCAGCAGCGTAGTCTTGCCGCTGCCCGATGCGCCGAGCAGGCACACGACCTCGCCGGCCTTCAGTTCGAACGACACGCCCTTGAGGATCGGATTGGCGCCGTAGCTGAGATGCAGGTCGTCGACGATGAGCTTATCCATGAAGTTTCACTCCGAAACGCAGGGCCACGCCGAGACCGGCGCCGACCATCGCGATGTTGATGACAGAAAGCGCGGCGACCTGGTCGACGGCGCCGGTCGCCCACAGCGACACGAGCAGCGCGCCGATCACTTCGGTGCCGGGCGACAGCAGGTAGACGGCCGTCGAGTATTCGCGCTCGAAGATCATGAAGATCAGCAGCCACGCGGCGAGCAGGCCGAAGCGCACGAGCGGCAGCGTCACGTCGAGCGACACGCGGCTGCGCGTCGCGCCGACGCTGCGGCCGGCTTCCTCGAGCTCGGGGCCGACCTGCAGCAGCGCGCTCTGGATCAGCCGCATCCCGTACGCGAGCCACACGACCGTGTACGCGATCCAGATGCTCCACATCGAGTTCTTCAGCTCGCGCAGGCCGGGGACGAACAGGAAGATCCACAGGAACGCGAGGCCGGCGAGCAGGCCGGGCACCGCGCGCGGCAGCAGCACGAGATAGTCGAGCAGCTTGGTCGCCCAGTCGGGGCGGCGGTGGCCGGCGAACGCGACGAGCGAGTAGAAGCCGACCGCGAGTGCGCCGCCGATCACGCCGATGCCGAGCGTGTTGACGATCGCGCGCACCAGGTTGTCCTGCTCGAACAGCTCGATGAAGTTCGACAGCGTCAGCACCTCGGCGAGCGCGACGCCTTCGCCCCAGTTGGTCACGAACGCGCGCAGCACGATGCCCGAGATCGGCACGATCACGGTCAGCATCAGCCACAGCGCGACGATCGCGAGCGCGACCCAGCGCCACACGCCGAGCGGCAGCACCGTCGAGCGGCCGGCCTTGCCCTTCACCGTGACGAAGCGGTTCGCGGTCTTCAGCAGGCGGCGCTGCAGCAGCACCAGCGGGAACGTGATCGCGACGATGCACACCGCGACCGCGGCCATCAGGTGGTACGACGGCACGCCGAGCTTGTTGGTCAGCTTGTACAGGTAGGTCGCGAGTACGAGGTGGCCTTCCGGATCGCCGAGCACGAGCGGCAGCCCGAACACCTCGAAGCCGAGGAAGAACACCAGCACGCCGGCGAACAGCAGCGCGGGCATCGTCATCGGCAGGCTCACGTCGAGCGCGACGCGGAACGGGCGGGCGCCCGCCACGCGCGCGGCTTCCTCGACGTCCGAGCCGAGGTTGCGCAGCGCGGCCGACGAATACAGATACACGTGCGGCACGTGCGTGAGGCCGACGATCACGGTGATCGCGAAGATCGAGTACACGTTCCAGGGTACGTTCTGCACCCCGAACAATTCCTTGAACCACACCGAGTAGAAGCCGACCGGGCCGGCCGCGACCACGTAGCCGAACGCGAGCACCATCGGCGACACGAACACCGGCGTGAGCAGCAGCGGTTCGAGCCAGCGGCGGCCGGGCAGGTCGGTGCGCACCATCAGGAACGCGAGGATGCCGCCGAGCGGGATCGAGATGAACAGCATCCCGCCGGCGATGATGAACGAGTTCTTCACGGCCGACCAGAAGTCGGGATCGCTGAAGATGAAGCGGAAGCCTTCGATGCCGAGCGTCTTGTTCGCGTCGAAGAACGGCGCGGTCAGCAGGCTCTGGAACAGGATGAAGCCGAGCGGCAGCGCGACCGCGATGGTCAGTACCGCGACGACGATCCAGCGCAGCATGCCGGCGAGCGGCTGCAGGCTGTTGACCGGCAGCGCGGGAATCGCGTCGCGCAGGCCGGTGGCGGGCGCAACGGCCTGCGCCGTTCCGCGTGTGCTGGTTGAAAGCATGAGTTCGCCCCTGCGGCCATCCGGATGGCCGCCTCTAGGAAATCGGTAAGGGGAAGGGGCCGCCCGCACGGTGTGCGGCGGGCGGCCGGCAATCAGCGGATCAGCGCTTGATCGACTGCTGCCATTGCTTCAGGAAAGCCAGGCGCTTCGACTGGTCGAGATAGACGAGCAGGCCGGTGCCGATCTGGATCGGCTTCAGCGAATCGCCGAGCTCCTTCGTCAGGCTCGCGGCCGACGTTTCGCCCGTGACGTCCGCGCGGATCGCGTAGAGGTTCGCCTGGTTCGCGATCAGCGTCTGGCCGCGCTTGGACAGCAGGTAGTCGACCCACAGCTTCGCGGCGTTCGGGTTGTTCGCCTTCTTCGAGATCGTCGCGAGACGGCTCACGACCTGCGTGTAGTCCTTCGGAAACACATAGCCGATCGACTTGTCCTTCTTCGCCTTCGCGTACGCATACGAACCGATGATGTTGTAGCCGATCAGGTTCTCGCCCGACGAGATCCGCTCCATCATCGCGCCCGTGCTCGACTGCAGCTTCGGGCCGGTCGCGCCGATCGCCTTCACCAGTTCCCACGTGACCTTTTCGTTCACGTGCGCGTCCTGCGTCAGGTAGTTGAAGCCGACGCCCGATTTCTCGATGTCGTAGGTCGTGACCTTGCCCTTGAACTTGTCGGCCTGCGTGGTGAGCAGCTTGATCAGGTCGGCGCGCGTCGTCGGCACTTCGTTCTCGGGGATCAGGCGCTTGTTGTAGACGATCGCGAGCGGCTCGAACGTCGTGCCGTACGCCAGCTTCTGGTATTGCGCCCATTGCGGCACGTGCGCGCTTTCGGGCGAATCGTAGGGGGCCATCAGGCCGTCGTTGACGAGCTTGACCTGCAGGTCCATCGCCGAGCTCCACAGCACGTCGGCGCTGGTGCTGCTCGCCGCGTTCTCGCTGATGTAGCGGTTGTACAGCTCGGTGCTGTTCATGTCGTTGTACTCGACCTTCACGCCGTACAGGCTTTCGAAGTCCTTGAGCAGCGGGCGCACGAGGCCCGTGTCGGTCGTCGAGTAGACGATCAGCTTGCCTTCCTTCTTCGCGGCGTCGATCACGCCCTGGTAGTTACCCGGATACCCGGCCGGAGCCTGTGCGACGGCACTGCCGGCGGCAGTGCCCAGGACGATCGCCAGCGCGGCGGCGAGGTGTTTCGGTGCAAACGGCATGTCTTCCTCCAGTACGCATAGATGTTGTTCGAGTGACGCGGATGTTAATTGCGGGGCACTTTCAGCCTGCTTTCATTTCCGTTCACAATCGTGTCCTTTGTGTCATGGATTTCCCGAGGTCGAAACGACGGCGGCCGCGGTTTTCGCGGCGTTCGGCTCGATTTGAAAAGGGCAGGAAGCGGGTCGCCGCCGGATGCGGCAACGATGGCAACGACGGCTACGCGGGTTGCGCGAGCAGCGTTCCGAGGACCCGGCCGCCATGCCGCGCGTGCGCGGCCGTCAGTGCCGAATAGCCGACGACGACACCCGCTGCGCGCTTGGCGCTTCGACAGAACCCGCGGATCGTCTGCAACGCGACGCCGGCTGCGTGGGCCTGCGCGACGAACGATGCGTCGTCCATCCCGCGCGGCAGCCACAGCACGAAATGAAATCCCGCGTGCTCGCCGGACACCGTGTACCGCCCGCCGGCGTGCTTCGCCAACTGGTCGAGCACGATGTCGCGCCGCTGGCGGTACGCGTGGCGGCTGGCGCGCAGGTGTTTCGCGAAATCGCCGTGCGCGATGAAGCGGGCCAGCGCGAGCTGGGGCGCCACGCCGACGGCGCGCGCGGTCGCGTGCCACACGGCCGACAGCATCGGCCGCAGTTCCGCCGGCACGACCATGAAGCCGAGGCGCAGCCCGGAGAACAGCGTCTTGTTGAACGAGCCGCAGTAGATCACGCGATCGCAGGTGTCGAGCGATTTCAGCGCGGGCAGCGGGGCGGTCTGGTAACTGAATTCGCCGTCGTAGTCGTCTTCGATGATCCATGCCCGGTTGCGCTGCGCCCAGTCGAGCAGTTCGAGCCGGCGCGACACCGACATCGTGACGCCGAGCGGTGCCTGATGGGCGGGCGTCACGTAGGCCGCGCGCGCATCGGGATGGCGAGCCAGCGACGCCGTGTCGATCCCTTCCCGATCGACCGGCACGTCGAGCACGGTCGCGCCCGCAAGCGTGAAAATCTGCCACGCCGATGCATAACCGGGGTCTTCCATCAGCACCGTCGAGCCGGGCGCGAGCAGCGTTCGCGCGACGAGATCGATCGAATTCCGGATGCCGGTCGTGATGAAGATGTCGCCGGCCTCGCACGGTATGCCGCGGTATTCCCGCAGGTACGCGGCGATTTCGGCGCGCAGGCTTTCGACGCCTTGCGACGGCGTCGCCCCGAGGTCGTCCGCCGTCGCGGCAAGCAGGCTCGCCCCGAGCGCCTTCTTCCATTGCTGCATCGGCAGCAGGCCGGGATCGGCGAGCCGCGCGACGAACGGGACGCCCGGGCGCACGCCATGTTCCGGCGCGGCCGCAGCCGTCGCACCGGCCGGCGCGCCGGGCGTGTCGGGCCGATGGGGGCTGCCGTCGCGCGGCTGCGCGGCCGCGCGCAGATAGCTGTCCGGCACCACCGCGCACACCCGCGACCCGGATCCTCGCGTGCGCGCGATGTAGCCCTCGGAGCACAGCAGGTCGTACGCCGCTTCGACGGTTCCCCGTGCCACGCCCCAGCGCGCGGCAAGGGTCCGGCTGGACGGCAGCGGGCCGTCGCCGGGAAGGAGGCGCTTCAGGATCGCGTCGCGAATCGCGTCGGCAATGCACGCCTGCTTCGACTGCGGGCTGCCGGTCGACAGCTCGGAAGGGCACGGCAGATCAAGCGGAATCGCGGCTTTGCCACGCGGCATAGTGGTCCAGTCGGTATTCGATTTAATGGTTCTTCAGCTTATATCACTTTCCCCTTAGATTGCTATCGACCACACCGACCACACCGACCACACCCATCCGACCGGAGACGGACTTACCGCATGAAGACGCGTTCCTTGCCCCAGTGGGGCTGGCTGTTCCTGTTGATGCTCGTCGTGTGCCTGCCGCGGGTCACGATCGATGCATACCTGCCGTCGCTGCCTGCGATGGCGGATGCGCTGCGCGGCACCGACGCCCAGTTGCAGCTCACGTTGACCCTCTACATGGTCGGGTATGCGCTATCGATGCTGGTGTCGGGGCCGTTGTCCGATCGGTATGGCCGCCGTCCCGTTCTCGTCGGCGGCCTGTGCATCTACGCGATCGCGAGCGTCGCCTGCGCACTGTCGACCAGCATCCCGGCGATCATCGCCGCACGTATCTTCCAGGCGCTGGGCGGTTGCAGCGGAACGGTGATCGGGCGCGTCATCGTGCGCGAGCGCTTTCCGACCGCGATGCAGGCCACGATGCTCGGTCGCATCTCGGCCGGCATGGCGCTGTCGCCGGTGATTGCGCCGCTGGCCGGAAGCGCGGTCGCCGAGTGGCTCGGCTGGCGCGGCGTGTTCGGATGGCTGGCGGCGGGCGGGCTGGTTGCGACCGCGATGGTGCTGCGCTACCTGCCGGAGACCCGCGCAAGCGACGCGCGGCCGGTGCCGGGCCCGGGGCTCCTGCGAACGTACGCCGGGCTGCTGCGCGAGCGTCGTTTCCTGCGCTATTCGCTGGCGATCAGTTTCGCTTACTGCACGTACTATCCGTTCATCGCGGAATCGTCGACGCTGTTCCAGCGGCAAATGGGCGTGTCCGGGCCGGTCTATGCCGCGATCTTCGGCCTGACCGTGCTCGGCTACCTGATCGGCTCGAGCGTGTTCGCGCGCACCAGCGGCCGCTGGAAAGCCGATTCGGTCATCGCGGCGGCGGCCGGTGTCAACCTGGTCGGCGCCGCGATGCTGTGGGTCGGCGGCGCAATCGCCCCGGCTGCGTCGGCGGCCCTCGTCGTGCCGATGTTCGTCGTGATGATCGCCGTCGGGATCGCGATTCCGGCCTGTCAGTTCGCGGTGATGCAGCCGTACACGAAGATCGCCGGCACGGCGTCCGGGCTCTTCTTCTTTATCCAGATGGCGATCACGGCCGCGTGCGGCGGCGTGCTGGCGTGGCTGTCGGACGGCACCGCGCGCCCGATGATTGCCGTCACGGTCGGCGCGAGCGTCGCGTTCCTGGTGGTGGTCGTCGGTCTTCGCGAGCGGCGCGTGACCGACGGTTCGCGCTTCGCGACGGGGAACCGTCGCGCTGCCGGGCGATGAGCGACGGCCGTCCGGGCCAGGTGCTGCGGGTTCGCAGGGGCGGCGCAACCGGTGTTTCCGCGAGGCGTCGACATGGAAAGGATCATGTAATGTAGCGGCCTGTCGCTGACCTTACCGGAATCCCCATGCGTGTGCTGCTCGTCGAAGACAATCCGAACCTGGCCCAGTCGCTGAACGACGCGCTGAGCGCCGCGCGCTTCGCGGTCGATCACATGGCGGATGGCGAAGCGGCGGACCACGTGCTGCGCACGCAGGATTACGCGCTGGTGATCCTCGATCTCGGGCTGCCGAAGCTCGACGGGCTGGAGGTGCTGCGGCGGCTGCGCGCGCGCCGCAATCCGGTGCCGGTGCTGATCCTCACCGCGCACGGCTCGGTCGAGGACCGCGTGAAGGGGCTCGATCTCGGCGCCGACGACTATCTCGCGAAGCCGTTCGAGCTGACCGAACTGGAGGCGCGCGCCCGCGCGCTGATCCGGCGCAGCCTCGGCCACGAGCATTCGCGCGTCGAATGCGGGCCGCTTTCGTACGACAGTATCGATCGCAGCTTCCACCTGGCGGGCGAACCGCTGTCGCTCACGCCGCGCGAGCGCTCGGTGCTCGAGGTGCTGATCCTGCGCAACGGCCGCGCGATCAACAAGGACACGCTGTCGGAGAAGATCTTTGGGCTCGACGAATCGGTCAACGCCGACGCGATCGAGATCTACGTGTACCGGCTGCGGAAGAAGCTCGAGAACACGGGCGTCGCGATCGTCACGCTGCGCGGGCTCGGGTATCTGCTCGAAGCGAAGGAAATGGAATGACCCGCCCGAACCTGCGCACGCAGGTCGCGCTGTGGCTGCTGTTGCCGCTGCTCGGCCTGCTCGCGCTCGACTCGTGGCTCACGTACCAGCGCGCGATGAGCGCCGCGCACGTCGCGTTCGACCGCACGCTGTCGTCGTCGCTGAAGTCGATCCGCGAAGGCGTGCGGCTCAACGACGGCGAGATCGAGGTCGACCTGCCGTATCTCGCGCTCGAAATGCTCGAATCGAGCGACGGCGGCAAGATCTACTACCTGATCCGCGAGGACAACGGCCGCACGATCACCGGTTATCCGGACCTGCCGTTGCCGCAGGGGCGCGACGCGGGCGACGGCGCGCTGTTCGTCACGCGCTACTATGACGTCGTCTATCGCGGCGAGCAGTTGCGGATGGCCGCGCTGCGCATACCGGTGCACGACGTGCCGACCGCGCAGTCGCGCATCGTCTGGGTGATGGTCGGCGAGACGATCGAGGCGCGGCAGGCGCTCGCACGCGAGATCCTGGTCGGTTCGCTGCTGCAGGAAGGGTTGCTCGTCGTGCTCGCGCTCGGGATCGTGTGGCTCGGTGTCGGGCGCGGGCTGCGGCCGCTGAACCGGCTGTCGGCGACGGTTGCCGCGCGCAGCGAGGACGACCCGACGCCGCTCGACACCGGCGCGATGCCGAGCGAGCTTGCGCCGCTCGTCGATTCGATCAACCAGTACATCGGCCGCACGCAGCGGATGCAGGTCGCGCGGCGCCGCTTCTTCGCCGATGCGGCCCATCAACTGAAGACCCCGCTCGCGGCCGTGCAGGCCGGCGTCGAACTCGCGCTGCGACCCGACGAGCAGCCGCGCGTGAACGGTCACCTGCGGCGCGCGAACGGCGCGGTGCGGCAGGCCGCGAAGATCGTCCAGCAACTGCTGTCGCTGTCGCGGCTCGATTCGGACAGCGGCCATGCGATCGCGCACAAGCCGGTCGCGCTGCACCGGCTCGCGCGCAGCGTGACGCTCGACTGGTCGCCGGTCGCACGCGCGCGCGACATCGATCTCGGCTTCGAGCATGAGGCCGATGTCGACGTGCAGGGACAGTCCGACCTGCTCGGCGAGATGATCGGCAACCTGATCGACAACGCGATCCGCTATGCGGGCGACCGCGCGGTGATCACGGTGCGCGTGTCGCGCGACGGCGAGCATGCACGGCTCGACGTGATCGACAACGGGCCGGGCATTCCGGCGGACGAGCGCGACGCGGTGTTCGAGCGCTTCCATCGCGGCAGCAAGACGCAGACGGTCGAAGGAACGGGGCTCGGGCTGTCGATCGTGCGGGAGATCGCACGCGTGCACCAGGGCGGCGTGACGCTTGCCGATGCAGCGGGCGGCGGGCTGGTCGTCACGGTGGCGCTGCCGATCAGCCTTTAGAAATACATTTCGGAATGTGTTTCCCGGGGCGACGCGTGGATATGCGGAGGGCAGGTGATTATTGCGCCATTATGCGCAACCGCGAGATTCGATAAAATCGAAACATTAAATTATAAAGTTGGATGTTTTTTATAATCGCCCGACACGCTGCTATTTTTGACAGCTACAAAATCCAATTATCCGGCCTAAGCTGAATCAGCCGTTCAATACACGGCTTCGTCTTTGTAATTCAGGGATGAATCGTAATTTTCTACAATTAAGTGAGGGCAAGCCATGGCCACGACACTCGATGAAGAAGTTCTGCCGGAGATTTTCGTCAAACGATTCAGGATCAGCGGTGGGCGGGTCACGTCAGGAACGGGACAGGCGCCGGCCATCCACTTTGTCGCCGCTTTCCACCCGGAATTCGATCATCCGCAAGGATCGGGTTCGCTGCAAGGCTCCGGCACGATTTTCTGGACCCATCGGACCCGTGACGTTATCAGAGTCACGATCGGCGGAAACTATACCTACTTCCCGTCAAAAGAAGAGGAAAGCGCGTCCGCTCTTCTGGTGCGGTCGCTTTTGCTGCACGTGCATGGTTACGTCGGCGGCCTCATTCCCGTCAACAAGTATCATGGCATCCCGCCGGCACTGTTTCCGGTGCTGGATTTGTCTTCCCTTATTCCGCAGGGTTCGAAAACCGGAACGGCCAACTATACGAGCGTCGATCCCCATAATCCGGAAGAAAAGGTCGCGGTGAGCGATGCAAGGATTACGGAATTGTGATTCCGGCAGAAACCAATCGGCGCATTGTCTGAAATCGAATCCGGCGGCGCATTGCGGTAAATGATCGCATGCGCCGCCTTCTGATTCGGCGCCTTGCACCACTCATGCGGGTTCGCGATTTTCTAATCGCCGAACCCGATCTCCGCTTCGAGCGCCTGCCCGACCTCTAGAAAACGCCCCGCGCCTTCGACGACGATCGCGTTGATGCCGAACGTCAGCGCGCCGTCGAAGGTCGGGTTCGCGCGATAGGTCTGCATCGTGTCGGTCGGTTCGTGCGGCCATGCGGGGTCGGGCGCGCCGGTGACCTGGTCGATCGTCGGCATCGGGCAGCGCGTGCACAGCTTCACGAGGCGCAGCCTCGCGCCGTCAGCGTCGAGGTGTTCGACGAAATCCTCTTCGTATGCATCGAGATCCGACACGACGATGTTCGGGCGGAAGCGGTTCATCGGGATCGCCGGCGCGCCTTTCGCGACGAGCCGCGCGTTCAGGTCGTCGAGCGACGACTGGCCGATCACGAGCAGCGGATAGCCGTCCGCGAACTGCGTGTGCGTATCGATCTCGCCGGTCCATTTGCGGTTGCAGCCGCGGCGCGCGTCGGGCCCGAAGCGCGCGAGCTTCGTCGGCGTGCCGAGGAATTCGGTGAGCCACGCGGCCATTTCGGCGCCCGTGTCGATCGCGTCGACCGTGTCGCGCCAGACGGTCGCGGCCATTTTCGGCGTGGCGGGCGACACGTCGCCGTCGAGCGGCGTGCGGATCTCGCGCATGCCCGGCGCGTTCAGCACGAGCGCATCGCTGTCGAGCGCGGTACGGATCAGCGCGAGGCGCGGGTGCGTGCGCTGCGTGATCATCTGCCCGTCCGGATCGGTGATCAGCCAGTGGCGGTCGTACGCGAGGCCCGTTTCGAGCAATTGCGCGCGCGGCAGCGCGATGCCGGCGCAGGATTTGATCGGGTAGACGAAAAGTTCGCTGATGGCTGGCATGGCGCTGGCTTCGAATGACGTGGAGAGTCGAATTGCGATTGTGCCAGATCGTGCCGAAGCCGTTCGGGCGGTCGTGTACCGCCGCGCGGCCGGTCATGCGAGCGGGAAGCCCGGGTCGAAGGTCGTGCGCACGTCGAGCGGCTGGCGCAGCAGTCCGGCCTTCAGATAGAAGTCGGCCGTGCGCTGCTGTTCGGCGATCACCGTCGCGTCGATCGGCAGCCAGCGCGTGTTGCGGCGCTCGAACTGCAGCTTCGCGGCCGCCGGCGGAATGCCGATGATGCGCGCGAGCGCCGCCGAATACGCGTCGACATGCCGGTACGACCATGCCTGCGCGCGCACGACGCGCCGCAGGAAGTCGTGCAGCACGTCGCGCTTCGACGCGATCGCCGCGTCGGTCGCGGCGAGATAGCTGAGGCCGGACCACAGGCCGCGGCCGTTGACGAGCACGCGCGCGCGGCCGCTCGTTTCGGCGAGCGCGGTGTAGGGTTCCCACGTCGCCCATGCGTCGATCGAGCCGGTCGCGAGCGCGAGCATCGTGTCGGCCGGCGGCAGGAAGCGGAACGACACGGCCTCGGGCGGCAGGCCGGCCGCGTCGAGCGCCTTCAATGTAACGAAATGGCCGATCGAGCCGCGGGTGGTGCCGATCCGTTTGCCCTTCAGGTCGGCCGCGCCTTTCAGCGCCGCGTCGGGCTGCACGAGCACGGCCGTGCCGTACGGATCGGAACGGTTCGCGCCGATCACCTTGATGCGTGCGCCTGACGCGAGCGCGAAGATCACCGGCGCATCGCCGATCGGCCCGCAATCGACGGCGGCCGCGTTCAGCGCTTCGGCGAGCGGCGCGGCGGCCGGGAACTCGGTCCACGCGATGTCGTACGCGAGGCCGTTCAGTTCGCCGGCCGCTTCGAGCAGCGCGCGCAGCCCGCCTTTCTGGTCGCCGGCGCGCAGCAGCGGCCGTGCGCCCGATTGCGCGCGCAGCGCGGCCGGTGCCGCGGCGATCATGGCGAGGGCGCTCGCCTGGGCGAGGAAATGGCGTCGGGTCGGATTCATCGTGAAGTTAGGTCGATCGAAAGAAGGGTTCGGGAATTCAGTGCGGGAGCCCGGCCTGCACGTCGCGTACGGGTTCCGCGTCGATGCGCAGCAGCAGCGCGGTCAGCGGATCGCCATTCGCGGCGGGCGCGGCCGGCCGTGCGGCGGCATCGGAACGGCACAGCAGGTCGGCATCCGACCAGCCGGCGCTGCCCGGCAGCGTGCGCGCCCGCAGCCAGCCACGCCGATCGGCAAGGATCTGCGTGCCGCCGAGCGCGTCGGGCGCGACGCCGGCAATCGTCGCGAACGCGAGCCATGCATCGGGTGTCGACGCGACGCAGTTCGCACGCGTGCCGGTTGCCGGCGGCACGGGCGCAGCGCGTGCGGTGACGAGCAAGGTTTGCCAGCGCGCATCTTCCGGCGGCGGCACGGCGCCCGGCGCGAGCGCGACGATGCGCACACGCTGGCCTTCGCGCCAGCGATCGAGCGGTTGAGGCGCGCCGACGCCGCAGCGCACGTCGAGCGCCGGCAGCGGGACAGGCACGGGCCACGCGCCTTCCGCCTGCGCGCCGCTGCCGGCGGCGAGCGCTTTCAGGTAGTCGAGCACGGCCCACGTGTCCTGCGGGCCGAACGTCGCGGCGAAGCCGGGCATCGTCGGCGCGCCGTGTTCGTCGTGGGTGCCGTGGCGTACACGCCAGAACAATTCGCCGTCGAGGCGGCGCGCAAGCAGCGCGCCGGCAAAGGTCGGCGGCCAGTGCGCGAGCGTGGCCGCGAGCGGCCCTTCGCCACGGCCGTCCGCGCCGTGGCAGGCCGCGCAGTGTTGCGCATACAGATGCGCGCCGCGCACCACGTTCGACACCGAAAACGGCGCGGGATCGCGCTGGAAACTCGTCGGTACGGCGGGCGCGAGCCACAGCGACGACGGCGGCCACGGTGCGAACCATGCAACGGCCAGCGCGGCGATCGCGGATGCGAAGCGCCACTTTCGTGAAGCGAGTGCGATGAAGCCGAGCGCCACGGCCAGCGCCGTCGCCGCGCCGGCGAACGCGAGTTGCCGCGTGAGTCCCGCGTCGATGCGCAGCGTCTCGAGCGCGATCCGGTGCGCCCACGGCCACGCGGCCTGACCGTCGGCGTCGCCGGTCAGGCCGGCCGCATGCAGCACGCGCACCCACGCGATCTGCGCGCGATACAGCAGTTGCAGGAACGCGAGCGCCCAGTCGGAGAACGGCGGGGCATTCATCGCACGCGCGTCTGCCGTGCTGCGGCCAACTGTCGAACAGCAGCGCGCATCTACCAGCTCGCATCGAGCCCGAGATGCCGCAGCGCGTCGTGGCGCAGTTCGGCGAGGCGCGGGTCGCCGCGATGGCGCGGGTAGGGCAGGTCGACGTGCAATTCGGCGACGATCCGTGCCGGACGCGGCCCGAACACGATCACACGCTGCGCGAGAAACAGCGCTTCCTCGACATCGTGCGTGACGAGCAGCGCGGAGAACCCGTCGCGTTGCCACAGCGCGGTCAGCTCGGCCTGCATCGTGAGCCGCGTCAGCGAATCGAGCTTGCCGAGCGGCTCGTCGAGAATCAGCAGCCGCGGATCGTTGACGAGCGCGCGGGCGAGCGCGACCCGCTGCGCCATCCCGCCGGACAGTTGATGCGGGAACACATTCGAGAATTCCTGCAGCCCGACGCGCGTGAGCGCATCGTCGACGCGATGCTGCGCAACCCGCGCCACGCCGCGCGCCTCGAGGCCGAGCGCGACGTTCGCGCGCACGCGTCGCCACGGGTACAGCGTCGGGTCCTGGAACACGACGATGCGCGACGGATCGGGTCGTTCGATCGGCACGCCGTCCTGCGCGATCGTGCCTTGCCGCGCGGCGTCGAGGCCCGCGACGAGGCGCAGCAGCGTCGATTTTCCGCAGCCGCTCGGGCCGAGCAGCGCGACGAATTCGCCGGCCGCGACCGACAGCGTGACGTCGTCGAGTACCGGCAGCGGGCCGCCGGGGCCGTCGAACGCATGGCTCACGCGGCGGATGTCGATGCGCGCGCCGCGCGGCGCCATAACGGTGGACGAAGTTGCAACGGCTGGTTCGAGTACGGCGGCGCTTACCATTTGACGGTTCCTTTCTGCCACGCGAGCGCACGGTCGCGCACCGCGAACAGCAGCGCGATCAGCCCGGAAAACAGCAGCGCCATCACGATCAGCGCCGCATACATGTTCACGTACGATGCCCAGCCCTGCGCCCAGCTCAGGTACCAGCCGAGCCCCGACTTGACGCCCATCATCTCGGCGACGACCAGCACCGTGAACGACGCGCTCAGCCCCATGAAGATGCCGACGAACACATGCGGCAGCGCGGCCGGAATCGCGACGCGCAGCACCAGGAAGCGCGCGTTCGCGCCGAGCGTGCGCGCGACGTCGTAGTACTGCCGGTTGACGCTCGCGACGCCCGACCACGTCAGCACGGCAACCGGGAAGCCGGTCGACAGCGCGATCAGGAACGCGGCGGCCGAATAGCTCGACGGGAAGAAATAGAACGTGAGCGGTAGCAGCGCGGTGGCCGGCACGGGGCCGAGCACGCGCAGCACCGGATGCACCCAGTAGCCGATCCGGCGCGACCAGCCGATCGATACGCCGACGGCGAAGCCGACCGCGACGCCGTACGCAAACCCGAGCGCGAGCAGCTTCAGCGTGTTGCCGGCGCTGCCGAGCAGGCGCGGCCAGTCGTCGATGTAGACCTCGATCAGCGCCTGCGGCGGCGCGAAGAACGGGGTCGGCAGCCAGCCGGTTTTAGCGGTGACGATTTCCCATGCGGCGAGCACGAGCGGCAGCGCGACGAGCCACGGGCCGGCCGGACGCACGCGCGCGAGCCGCGTGTGCGTGGCGGGAACGAGATGGCCGAGCGTCGCGACGACGAGCAGCAACGCGGCGATCGACCAGGCTGCCGTGCCGAACGTGTCCGTGTACGCCCAGTCGGTGAAGCCGACGACGCGGTTCGGCCACAGTTGCGTGAGCGCGCCGAGCGCGGCCCACGCGAGCGCGGCGACGATGCCGGTCGGCCAGGTGCGAGCGCGGCGAGCCTCGGCGGCCAACGTGGCTTCGCAGGCCGTGCAGGCGATGCGCGAAGATGCGGTGGAGCTGCCGCCGGCCGGTGCCGATGCGGTGCGCGCGGGGGAGGCATGTTCGATCGTCGACATCGCGTCACCCCAGCACGTTCGCATAGACCTGCTGCGCGAAGCGCTGCGGGTCGGTGCTTTTCTTCAGCACGCTGATGCGGCGGAAATCGTCCGCATAGAACGCGATTTCCTGCTGCAGGTCGACGTTGGTCGGGTGATGCGTGTAGGTGAGCGTCGCGTACAGCTTGCGCAGGTCGTCGGGGCTGATCTTCGGCGAATACTTCGCGAACACCTTCGCGGCTTCGTTCGGGTTGTCGTGCGTGAACTCGGTCGCCTGCACGATCGAGCGCGCGAGCGCGGCCGCGGCCGGCCGGTCGTTGCGCACGAGATCGCCGCGCGCGCCGATCACGCAGCACACCTTGCGCGCGTATTCGCCGGACAGGTTGGTCGCGAGTTCCGTATACGCGCCGTTGCTGCGCTTTTCGAGCAGGAAGAGATTCGGGTCGCCGTCGGCGATCGCGTGGATCTCGCCCTTGTCGACCGCGACGCCGAGCAGGTCGGCCGGATACTGCCGCCACGTGATGTCGCGTTCGGGATCGATGCCGTTTTTCGCGAGCAGGATCGAGAAGAAATGCTTGCCGGGCGCGGCGAGATCGCTGACGCCGACCGTCTTGCCCTTCAGCGCCTGCAGCGTCGTGACGCCGGCCGCCTTCGCGCCGACCAGCCGCACGCAGCCGCCGTGCGAGCTGCCGATGATCTTCACGTCGAACCCGGCTTCGAGCGGCTTCAGCCAGCGGTGGATCATCCCGACCGCCGCATCGGCCTTGCCGGTCGCGATCGATTCGAGCAACTGGTCGGTCGATCCGCTGTAGTTGATCAGGTCGACCTTCAGGCCGTTTTTCTCGAAGAAGCCGCGCTCCTGCGCGACGACGATCGGCGTCAGGCAGAACGCGTTCTGGTTCCACGCGAACGTGAGCTTTTTCAGCGGCGGCGCGGACCATGCGTTGCGGCCGAGCGTGATCGCCGGCGCGGCGAGCGCGGCGGCGCCGGCCGCGCGCAGCAGCCGGCGGCGTTTGTCATCGTGTGCGGCGGCCGGCGCGGGTGCAGTGGGTAGGGTCATGATGGTCTGGTCTCCGGTCTTGCGGAAGGGCGCTCAGTCGAGCAGGTCGGGTTCGTCGGCGACGACGCGCGCGAACAGGCTGTCGAACGCATGCAGCGCGCCGTCAGGGCCGCCGATCTGGCCGTGCGTGTGGCGCGCGGTCGCGTGATCGATCGGCTGCGGCGTGCCGGCCGCTTCGGCCAGCAACTGCGTGTGCGCGGCGTTGTCGAGCGCGATGTACCACCACGCGGCGGCCTCGACCGTCGGGCCGGCCGTCAGGAGTCCGTGGTTCTTCAGGATCGCGCCCTTGTGCGTGGCGCCGTCCGGCTTCGAAAGCGCGTGTGCGATCCGCGCGCCTTCGCTGGTGTCGACGACCATCCCCGTGAAATCGTCGAACAGCGCGTGATCCTCGTAGAACACGCACGCGTCCTGCGTCAGCGGATCGAGCGGGCGGCCGAGCGTCGACCACGCCTTGCCGTAGGTCGAATGCGTATGCGCGGCGGCGACGAGATGCGGATGGGCTTCGTGGATCGCCGCATGGATCGCGAACGCGGCCTTGTTCAGCGGCCGCGTGCCGATCGCGGTTTCGCCGCGCGCGTTGACGAGCAGCAGGTCGGACACCTTGATCTGCGAGAAATGCACGCCGAGCGGATTCACCCAGAAATGGTCGGGCAGCTCCGGATCGCGCGCGGTGATGTGGCCGGCGAGCCCCGACGCGAAACCGAAGCGCGCGAACAGGCGGAACGCGGCCGCGAGCCGCTCCTGCCGGTGGCGGCGTTCGGCGGCGACGTCGATGCGCGGCGCGGGCGGGTCGAACCAGAAATGCTGGCGCGGCGCTTCGGCGAGCACGAGGCCCGTTGCGGTACGGACGGGCGTGGCGAGGACGGCGGACATGGCGTGCGGCTCCGTTGGCGTCAGGCGGCGCGGCGCGCCGTGTCGCGTGCGGCGACGGCGCTGCGCACGCGCGGAATCAGTTCGCGGCCGTAGTCGATCGCGTCTTCCAGCGGATCGAAGCCGCGGATCAGGAACGTCGTCACGCCGAGGTCGTAGTAGTCGAGCAGCGCGTCGGCGACCTGTTCGGGCGTGCCGACGAGCGCCGTCGAGTTCGAGCGCGCGCCGGTGAGCTTCGCGATCTCGGTCCACAGCCGCTTGTCGACGCGCGTGCCGCGTTCGGCCGCGGCCAGCAGGCGGCGCGCGCCTTCGCTCTGCTGCGGGCCGCCGGCGCCGAGGCCGGCCGCTTCGCGCAGCCGGCGCGTTTCGTCGAGGATGTGATGCGCGCGCGCCCATGCTTCGTCCTCGGTCGCGGCGAGGATCGGCCGGAACGATACCGAGAAACGCACTTGCCGGCCGTGCTGCGCGGCTTCGGCGCGCACGCGCGTGGTCAGGTCGCGCACCTGGTCGAGCGATTCGCCCCACAGCGCGTAGACGTCCGCATGCTTGCCGGCCACGGCGAGCGCGGCTTCCGATGCGCCGCCGAAGTAGATCGGCACATGCGGCTGCTGGAACGGCTTCACTTCAGAGAAGCCCTGCTTGAACCGATAGTGCGCGCCGTCGTGATCGAACGGCTGCGCTTCGGTCCAGATCCGCCGCAGGATGCCGAGGTATTCGTCGGTGCGCGCATAGCGCGCATCGTGGTCGAGGAAATCGCCGTCGCGCTGTTGTTCGCTGTCCGAGCCGCCGGAGATGAAGTGCACGGCGAGCCGGCCGCGGCTGAACTGGTCGAGCGTCGCGATCTGCCGCGCGGCGAGCGTCGGCGCGGTGAAGCCCGGGCGATGCGCGAGCATGAAATGGATGCGCTCGGTCGCGGCCGCCGCGAACGCGATCGTCAGCGTCGCCGACGGGCCGGTCGAGTGATGCGGCACGAGGATCCGGTCGAAGCCGGCCGTTTCGTGGGCGCGCGCAAAGTCGCGCACGTAGTCGGGATCGACCACCGGGCCGGACGGCGGGTGGATTTCCGACTGCTTCTGGCTCTGGATCATGCCGATGAATTCGACGCTCATCTGGGTCTCCGGTGCAGGGATGGCCCGGCGCACGGCCGGGCAGGAATGGAGCGCAGGTTAACGCCGCGATCATGCGGAATGGAAATAATCAATCCCGATTTGAATATCAGATTTGCATGGTTTGGGTGGGTGGGCACTGCGCATACGCTGTGGGCTCACGAACGATCGGACAGGTGCGCGTTTCGCATCGCCGACTTCACGCGAACCCGCGCCGCGTGGCGATCGATCACCGCTATTGCAGCTTGTGCCGCGATGGCCGCCTTTTGGTATTACCCAGGGAATCCGTCTCGATGTCCGCCAGCCTTGCCGCTTCCTCACCGTCGCCGCAGCAGCCTTCGCTGCGTCTTTTGCCTGCCGACGGCGCCGACGATGCAGAAGACGCGCGCGTCGCCGCGCTGCTCGTCCGCCTCGCACCCGAACTTGCGGCCGACGCGGCCCGCAACGACGTCGACGGAAGTTTTCCGCACGAGAACTTCGCGCGGCTGCAGCGCGCGGGGCTGATCGCGCAGGTCGTGCCGCGCGAGCACGGCGGCGCGGGTGCGACGCTCGCACGGGCGAGCCGGATCGTGGCCGCCGTCGCGCGGGCCGACCCGGCGACCGCGCTGGTGCTGACGATGACGTATCTGCAGCATCGCGCGCTCGGCCGTGCCGACTCCCGCTGGCCGGCACAGGTGCGGCGCGCGGTGTTCGACAGTGCGGTCGCGCAAGGCGCGTTGATCAATGCGCTGCGCGTCGAGCCGGCGCTCGGTTCGCCGGCGCGCGGCGGCCTGCCGGACACCGTTGCTCGCCGCGACGGCGACGGCTGGCGGCTGTCCGGCCACAAGCTGTACAGCACCGGGATTCCGGCGCTGCGCTGGCTGGCCGTGTGGGCGCGCACCGATGAACCGGAGCCGCGCGTCGGCGTGTTTCTCGTGCCGCGCGACCGCGCCGCGGACGGTGACCGCATCCGCGTGATCGAAAGCTGGAATCACCTTGGCCTGCGCGCATCGGGCAGTCACGAGGTCGTATTCGACGACGTGCGGCTGCCGGCCGATCATGCGGTCGACGTGCGCGCGCCGCACGCGTGGGCCGTATCGGCCGCGACCCATGCGGACGTCGACGCGCACGCCGACCAGCAGGCATGGATGGTCGCGCTGCTCGGCAGCCTGTACGACGCGGTGGCGCGCGCGTCGCGCGACTGGCTGGTCGGGTTCGTGACGACGCGTGCGCCGAGCGGGCTCGGTGCGCCGCTGGCGACGCTGCCGCGCGTGCAGGAGGCGGTCGGCGAAATCGAAGGATGGCTGCATGCGAACCGCGTGCTGCTCGACGATCACATCGCGCGCACCGACGCCGGCAACGCGCCGTCGGTCACGACGAGCGGCCTCGTCAAGCGGACCGTGACCGAGCACGCGATCCGCGCGGTCGAGCAGGCGCTGAAGCTGTCGGGCAACCACGGGCTGAGCCGCGGCAATCCGCTCGAACGCCACTATCGCGACGTGCTGTGCAGCCGCGTGCATACGCCGCAGGACGACGCGATCGCGGTGGCGGCCGGGCGTGCGGTGCTCGAAGCGGGGAGTCGGGGCGAAACGACAGCGGAGGCGGGCGGGGCGTCACGCAACGAGGTCGAACGCGGTCGAAACGATGCGTGAGCGGTGCGGCGCTGTCGTGGAAGCAAGCAGGGCGGCGCGATGCAGACGCCGCCCCGTCCGGTCACGCAGCCTTGCCGTGCGTCTGCTCGGGCAATGCAAATGCCGTGCGCGCATGCGCGGCGATGGCCGCAAGCGGAGCGTCGAAGCGCGCCGCATCGTGCCGGCGCAGCAGCCACAGATCGATCTGCGGTTTGAAATCGGCGAGCGGCACGATCTCGAGCGCGTCGCGCAGCGGGCTGCCTTCGACCAGCGGCAGCGGCATCAGCCCGATGCCGAAGCCGTTCGCGACGCTCTGCAGTTGCAGGTCGCGGCCGTAGGTGTCGAGCGTGACCGGCATCGGCAGGCCTTGCGCGTCGAGCGCGCGCCGCAGGCCCGCGCGAAAGCCGCACCCATCGGGATTGAGCACCCAGCCGCGCGCGTGGCAATCGGCGAGCCGGTAGCTGCGGCGCGGCCAGTCGCCCTTGCGGCCGACCGCGACGAGCCGCGTGGCCAGCAATCGTTCGCCCTCGACCTGCGCCGGCAGCACCATCTCGCGCGCGAGGAACACGAGCGCCGCCTCGAGTTCGCGGCGTGCGACGCGCTCGACGAGCATGCCGCCCCACGCGGTCGTGACCTGCGTCGCGAGTGCGGGCCACTGCGCGGCGAGTTCGGCGATCAGCGCGGGCAGCATCAGCTCGCCGAGCCCCTGCGTGAGCCCGATCCGGAATTCGCCGGCGGGCGGCTGCTGGCCGGCCGTCAGTTCGCGCAGCGCATCGACTTCGCGCAGGATCGCGCGACACTGCTCGACGACCTGCCGGCCGATATCGGTCGGGCGCGGCGGCTTCGTGTTGCGATCGAGCAGGATCACGCCGAGCGCTTCCTCGAGATTCTGGACGCGCCGCGTGATCGCGGGCTGCGTCATCCCGAGTTCGGCCGCGGCCTGGCTCAGCGTCTGGCAGCGGACGACCGCTGCAAAAGCGTCGATATCGCTAATTTTCATGTTTGTTCTGCATGGTCTTTCGGGTGCATCATGACGATCCATCATATTCGGCATCATATTCGAGGAGGCAGCCGATGAGTACGCTTTCGTTGCAGCAGACGCCGCTGCGTCCGTTCGTCGACGGTCTGGGCGCGCTGCTCGCGTCCGGCGCGAACGAGGCGCGCATTCTCGACGAGGGCGGTGCGCTGCTCGCCGCGCTCGTCGCACACGACGACTGGTTGCCCGACGCGTTCGCGCAGCCCGATCCCGCGCGCTATCGGCAGTACCTGCTGTATCTCGACCCGGACGAACGGTTCTCGGTCGTCAGCTTCGTGTGGGGGCCCGGCCAGACGACGCCGATCCACAACCACACGGTGTGGGGGCTGATCGGGATGCTGCGCGGCGGCGAATTCTCGCAGCCGTACCGGTTCGACGAAGCGGGCAAGCCCGTGCCGTCCGGCGAAGCCGTGCGGCTGCAGCCGGGCGAGATCGAGGCCGTGTCGCCGCGCATCGGCGACGTCCATCGCGTGACCAACGCCTTCGCCGACCAGGTATCGATCAGCATCCACGTGTACGGCGCGAACATCGGCAAGGTCGAGCGCGCGGTGTACCTGGACGACGGCACCGTGAAGCCTTTCGTGTCCGGCTATTCGAACGCCTGATGCAGCGCCCGCCGGCGCGGCCCGTTGCGGGTTCGTGCCGGCAGGCCCGAGATTCATCCGTTTCGCTTTCTTCACCGACTTCAACAGAATCCGACAGAGACATCGTGACGCAATCCGCCGATTCCACCTCCCGCTTTCCCGTCGCGTCGTACCAGGACGTACGCGCGCGCCTGCTTGCCCGCGACGAGATCGCGCTGATCGACGTACGCGAGGAAGATCCGTACGCGCAGGGCCATCCGCTGTGGGCCGCCAACTTTCCGCTGTCGAAGCTCGAACTCGACGCGTGGACGCGGATTCCGCGCCGCGACACGCCGATCGTCGTGTTCGGTGAAGCGGGCGGCGAGGATCTCGCGCCGCGCGCGGCCGCGAAGCTCGCGCAGCTCGGTTATACCGACGTGCGGCTGCTCGACGGCGGCCTCGCGGGCTGGCTGGCCGCGGGCGGCGAACTGTTCATCGACGTGAACGTGCCGAGCAAGTCGTTCGGCGAATGGGTCGAGGCGGAGCGGCATACGCCGTCGCTGTCCGCGCAGGAAGTGCAGGCGCTGATCGATGCGAAGGCCGATGTCGTGATCGTCGACGCGCGCCGTTTCGACGAATACCAGACGATGAACATCCCGACCTCGACGAGCGTGCCGGGCGCGGAACTCGTGCTGCGCGTGCGCGCGCTCGCGCCGAATCCGCAGACGCAGGTGGTCGTCAACTGCGCGGGCCGCACGCGCAGCATCATCGGCACGCAGTCGCTCGTCAACGCGGGGCTGCCGAACCCGGTCGCGGCACTGCGCAACGGCACGATCGGCTGGACGCTCGCCGGCCAGACGCTCGAGCGCGGCGCGGCGCGCCGTTTTCCGGACGAGATCGACGCGGCGCAGCGCGCCGACGCGCGCCAGGCTGCGCGCGCGGTGGCCGAACGCGCCGGCGTGCCGCGCATCGCGCTCGCGGACGTTGCCGCGCTCGACGAGCCGGGCCGCACGCTGTACCGCTTCGACGTGCGCACGCCGGAGGAGTACGAGGCCGGCCACCTGCCGGGCTTCCTGAGCACGCCGGGCGGCCAGCTCGTGCAGGAGACCGATCATCACGCGGTCGTGCGCGGCGCGCGGATCGTGCTTGCCGACGACGACGGCGTGCGCGCGGACATGACCGCGTCGTGGCTCGCCCAGATGGGCTGGGACGTGCGCGTGGTCGAACCGGCCGGCGCGGCGGCGTTCGGCGAGCGCGGCCAGCCGCCGCGCGACGTGCCGGCGACGCCGCCCGCGACCGACGTGTCGGCCGCGACGCTCGCGGGCTGGCTGAAGGAAGCGGCGCCCGGCGAACTCGCGATCGTCGACGTGACGGCCAGCGCGAACTACGTGAAGCGCCATATTCCGGGCGCCTGGTTCGTCGTGCGCGCGCAGTTGCGCGACGCGCTCGCGGCGATCCCGCCCGCGAAGCGCTACGTGTTCACGTGCGGATCGAGCCTGCTCGCGCGGTTCGCGGCGGACGACGCGCGCGCGCTGCTGCCGGTGTCGGCCGAGATCGCGGTGTTGACCGGCGGCACGGCCGCCTGGATCGATGCCGGGCTGCCGCTCGAAAGCGGCGAGACGCGGCTCGCGTCGCCGCGCGTCGATCGCTACCGGCGCCCGTACGAAGGCACCGACAACGCGGCTGCCGCGATGCAGGCGTATCTCGACTGGGAATACGGGTTGGTCGACCAGTTGAAGCGCGACGGCACGCACCACTTCAGCGTGATCTGACCGAGACGGCGATAGCCGGGCGCGGCATGTAGTGCGCCGCGCCCGGCTATCGCCCGTTGGGCACGTTCAGCGTTTGAACGTATCGACCGCCGTGCGGCCGACCGCCGGATCGTCGGTGAAGAAGCCGTCGATGCCCGCGCGCAGGTAGGCCTGGATCTCGCGCACCGAGCCGGCGGTGTTGCGCGTGGCCGGCGTGCCGCCGTCCTTCAGCGACGCGGGCAGGAAGTTGTTTTCCGGGCGGAACGTGTACGGATGCACGACGAGGCCGGCCTCGTGCGCGTAGCGCACGTACGGCGTCGGCTGCTGCAGCGTGCCGTCCGCGGCGACCGCGATGATCGACGTCTTGTACGGGCCGACGCCGTTCGCATAGGTCGCGATCTCGCGCATGCCGTCGCGCGTCGACAGGTCGCCGTAGGTGCGCTTGTCGTTCGCCTTCACGAAGTCGTACGGGCGCTGGCCGGCTTCGTCCATCAACTGCACGAGCTTCCAGTTCGGCTGGCTCGACTTGATCCGGTTGCGGATCGTCTTCAGGTTCGCCACTTCGAACGACTGGATGTAGACGGTCGCCGTACGCGACGTGTACGAATCCTTCAGCAGCGCGTCGACGAGGCGATCCTCGAGCGGCAGGTTGATCGACTGGAAGTAGGTCGGATGCTTGGTTTCCGGATACAGGTGGATCGTGCGGCCGGTCTGCGCGGACATCTGCTTCGCGAGCGCGACGATCTCGTCGAAGGTCGGAATCTCGAACTGGTCGTTGTACGCGGTGTTCGCGGGGCGGACCTGCGGAATGCGCTCGCGCGCCCGCAGCGTCTTCAGCTCGGCGAGCGTGAAATCCTCGGTGAACCAGCCCGTGAGCTGCGCGCCGTCGATCGTCTTGGTCGCCTTGCGGCTCGCGAACTGCGGCAGCGCCGATACGTTCGTCGTGCCCGAGATCTCGTTCTCGTGGCGCGCGACGAGCACGCCGTCGCGCGTCGACACGAGGTCGGGCTCGATGACGTCCGCGCCGTCCTCGATCGCCTTGCGGTACGACGCGAGCGTGTGTTCGGGGCGCAGCGCGCTCGCGCCGCGATGGCCGACCACCTGGACCTTCGCGGCAATCGGCTGCGTGGGATCGGACGTCAGGTCGTCGTCGCCGCCGCACGCGGGGAGCAGGAAGGCGGCGGCACAGGCGAACGGGACGTAGCGCAGGGCGGTCGGGCGCGTGATGAACATGTCGGGGAACCTTCGAAACGGGAGTCGGAAAAGGGCGCTCGCTCCGTCGGCGCGGCTGTTGTGCCGTGCCGTATGGGATCGAACGGGACGCGATCGTCGCATCGAATCATTACATATGTATTACTTTGTCCTTTCCGTTTTGTTCGAGGCTGCGATGCGGGCAGCGGGAAGGGGCACGGCGGCCGTATGCGTGCCCATTCCGGCCGTCGCAGGCAGGCCGCGCGCCGGATGCACTAAACTTGCGGGAATTTTGCATCGCAGCGCCCGGGCCGACGCCTGCGCGGCGCGACGATGCGGCGACTCGCGGGCCGGCGCGGGCGCCCGGCGCCCGTGTGCGTCCGGGGCCCGCGCCGGCCGATTTTTCCCGACCCATGACGACCCGAACCGATTCCGCCTACCTGCTCGGCGACCTGCTGAAGAACGTTTCCCGCTCCTTCTACCTGACGCTGCGCGTGCTGCCCGACGGCATGCGCGACCCGGTCGGCCTCGCGTACCTGCTCGCGCGTGCGGCCGATACGATCGCCGATACCGCGCTCGTCGCGCCCGATCGCCGGGCGGCGTTGCTGACCGACCTGCGCGACGAGGTCGAGCGGCTCGGCGACGGCGCGGCGCTGTCGCGTTCGCTCGACGACGTGACGCGAATGCAGACGGATTCGCACGAGCACGTGCTGCTCGGCTCGATGGAGCCGATGCTGGCGCTACTGCGCGCACAGCCGGACGCCGACCGCGCGTCGATCCGCAAGGTCGTCGCGACGCTCACTTCAGGCATGGAATTCGACTTGCGCACGTTCCCGGACGAGCAGTCGGGGCAGGTCGCGTCGCTGCCGACGCGCGACGTGCTCGACCGCTACACGTACCTCGTCGCGGGCTGCGTGGGCGAGTTCTGGACCGACATGACGGGCGCGCACACGCGTGCCGCGCGCGGCTGGGACTTGCCGGACATGCGCGAGAAGGGCATCCGTTTTGGCAAGGCGCTGCAGATGACCAACATCCTGCGCGACTGTGCGAAGGACCTGCGCATCGGCCGCTGCTACCTGCCCGACGACGTGCTGGCCGCGCACGGGCTCGGCGTCGCCGACTTGATGCAGCCCGACGCGTCGGTGCGGGCGCGCGGCGTGCTGGTCGACCTGCTGCGCGTCGCACTCGACCAGTATCGCGACGCGTGCCTGTATACGCTCGCGATCCCGCGCCGCTTCGTGCGGCTGCGGCTCGCGTGCCTGTGGCCGATCATGATCGGCCTCGAAACGCTCGAGTTGCTGGCTGGCCACGATGCGTGGCTCGACCCGTCGAAGCCGGCCAAGGTGCCGAGAAAGCGCATCTACCGGATCATGGCGTCGTCGCTCGCGCTGGTCGGCTCGAACACGGCGATCCGTGCGCGGATGACCGCGCTCGCCGATGCGGTGAACGTGCGGCTTGCCCGCCCGGCATCGCACTGAAGATTGTCGGCGCGCTGCGCCGGCATCGCCTCTCGGCCCACGTTCGCCGGGCCGTTCCCGTCCGATCTCCCGCGCGCGGACTGAAACGTTTTCATGATTTCGTTTTCCGAAATGTGGGTGTCATGAACGTCAGCGATCCTGCGCGGCGGCGTGAATCGCGGCGTCAGCTGCGATCGCGCATTTGTAAGATGATTTTTGCCGAAGGCGTCTGACGACATCGGGCGGTCTCGTTGCACCCGTAAAAATGTAAAGCTAGGGTTTTCACCGGTAAATGCCGGAAATGCCCGCCGCGTAAGCGTTTTCAGGTGTTATGTAACTGCTTGGTGAACCCGCGCGTTGCGTCGATCATACGATGACCGACTGCGCGTGTTGGGAAATAATCGGTAATCCGTCAGAATTGCGCCGGCATGTACTCGCACATGTGTCAGTCATAAAACCACACCAGAAAAGAAATCATTCTTTGAGGACGGAGAATCAATGAAAAAGCGCGTCGCTTTCGCCATGACGGCAGCGGGCCTTGCAGCCGCTACCGCCGCCCACGCCCAGAGCAGCGTGACCCTGTACGGTATCGTCGATAACGCTATCGCTTGGCAGAACAACTCGTCGGCAGTCGGCGCGACCACGGGTGGTCACTCGAAGGTGCAGATGGCCACCGGCATTTGGGCAGGCAGCCGCTTCGGCCTGAAGGGCAGCGAAGATCTCGGCGGCGGCACGAAGGCGATTTTCCAGTTGGAAGCCGGCTTTAACGCGAACAACGGCTCGTCGCAGTGGACGAACGGCATCTTCACGCGTCAGGCGTGGGTCGGTATGACCAACGCATCGTACGGTACGCTGACGGCCGGCCGCCAGTACACCGCGTACTACACGCTGCTGTCGCCGTACAGCCCGACGACCTGGCTGACTGGTTACTACGGCGCGCACCCGGGCGATATCGATTCGCTGGACACCAGCTACCGCGCGAATAACTCGCTCGTCTACATGTCGCCGAAGTTCTACGGCTTCACGGTCGGCGGTTCGTACTCGTTCGGCGGCGTCGCAGGCGCGACGAACCGCGGCTCGACGTGGAGCGCGGCGATCCAGTACCTGAACGGCCCGGCAGGCATCGCCGTCGGTTACCAGAAGGTCAACAACGCGACGCTCGGCGGCGGCGTGTGGGGCGCGAACTCGACGGTCCAGAACGGCCTGACGGCATCGGGCGACGGCAACCAGCCGGCTGTTTCGTCGATCAACAACGGCTATGCTACCGCGCAATCGCAGCAGCGTGTCGCCGTGACGGCGGGCTACCAGTTCACGCCGGCATGGGACATTTCGGCGTCGTACTCGAACGTCCAGTACACGCCGGGCGTCGGTTCGGCGTTCCGCAACACGGCGATCTTCAACACGGCAGGCGCCGTGCTGCACTGGAAGGCAGCGCCGCAGTGGGACTTCGCGGCAGGCTACTCGTACACGGCGGCAACGCAGTCGAACGGCATCACGAGCTCGGCCAAGTACCACCAGGTCACGCTGTCGCAGTACTACAGCCTGTCGAAGCGCACGGGCCTGTACGCGGTTGAGGCTTGGCAGCACGCCAGCGGCAACACGCTCGGCAAGAGCGGCATCCAGGCAGCAACGACCTCGATCGGCGACGGCGTGGGCGCAGGTTCGAAGCAGAACCAGATCGCTGCCGGCGTCGGCCTGATCCACCGCTTCTGATGTCGCGCGGCGCGCGAGCGCCGCTCACGACATGCGGTATGAACAACCGGCCTTCGGGCCGGTTTTTTATTGGGTGTGCGCTTTGCGTATCTTCCGGGCTCCGTCACCAGCCGGCATCGATCGGAAGCGGGTGGCGACGGAAGCCGAACCTGATAAGCGCGACGCTCGTGCGGTGCACGGCATGCAGCCGGCAGCATCTGGCCCGTGCCAGTGCCGCCAGCGCGGTGGTCACTCCGCCGCATCACCCATCCAGCTCCCCGCCAGCGCCTGAAACAGCGCCGCCGTGTCGGCAAGCCGGTCGGCTTGCGCGCGGGTACGGTCGAGCGCCGTCTGCAGCGCCTGCCGCTGTGCGTCGAGCAGTTCGAAGGTGCTGATCCCGCCCGCCGCATAACGGTCGCCGGCAATCGCGTTGCTTGCCGCCGCTTCCTGCGCGGCCGTGTCTCGCGCCTGCAATTCGGCCGCGTCGTGTTCGACCGCGCGCATCGCGTCGGCCACCTGCTGAAGCGCCTGCAGCACGGTTTCCCGATAGCTCGCGAACGCGGCGTCGTACGCCGCTTCGGCCGCACGTTTCTTCGCGCGCAGCTCGCCGCCGTGAAAGAGCGGCTGCGTCAGACCAAGGCCGATGTTCCACACATTCAACCCGCTGACGATATCCGCGATGCGCGTGCGCTCCGAGCCGATCCCCGCCGAAATCGAAAAACGCGGATACAGGTTCGCGGTCGCCACGCCGACGTTCGCGCTCGCCTGGTGCAGCACGGCTTCCGCCGCGCGGATGTCGGGCCGTTCGCGCGCGAGCGTCGACGGCAGCGTGACGGGCAGCGTGCGCGGCAGCACGAGTGCATCGAGCGCGAGGTCGGGCAGCACGGCGCCGGACGGCGGCGCGCCGAGCAGGATCGCGAGCCGGTGGCCGGCCTGCGCGAGGCGGGCCGCGAGCGGCGGCAGCGATGCCTGCGTTTGCGCGAGCAGCGCGCGTTGCGCATGCACGTCGGCCTGCGACACGCCGCCCGCCGCGAAGCGCGCTTCGACGATGCGCAACTGCCGCGCCTGCGCGTCGACCAGTTGCTGTGTGAGCGCGACCTGCTGCGCGAGCGACGCGCGCAGGATCGCGGTGGCGACGACATTGCCCGCGAGCGTCAGCCGCGCGGCGTCGAGCGTGTACGCCTGATAGTCGACCTGCGCGCGCAGCGCTTCGAGCGCGCGCCGGTTGCCGCCGAACACGTCGAGCACGTACGACACGCTGACCGACGCGTCGTACAGCGTGAACGGCCCCGGATTCGGCACGTTGGCCGGCAGCCCGAACGCCGTCGTGTCGACCTGCTCGCGCGTGGCGGACAGGTTCGCGTCCACACGCGGCAGCATCGTCGCACCCGCTTCGGCCGCATGGTTCTGCCGCGCTTCATCGAGCCGCGCGCGGGCCTCGGCGAGCGTCGGGCTGTTGTGCCAAGCGGTGTCGACGAGCCGGTTCAGCGGTGCCGAACCGAACTCGGTCCACCAGTGTTGCGGCGCGTGCGCGGCCGATGCGAACGTCTGCGCGTCGCCGGCCGGGCCGCCGGCGGCCGCCGTCGTGACGGGCGGTTCACCGCGCGTGTATTGCTGCGTGGCCGGCGCGTCCGGCGCGCGGAAATCCGGCCCGACCGCGCAACCGGCGACGAGCAGCGCAGCGGCGGCCGACGCAAAGCCGCGGGCAGCGAGGGAGGCGCGATGCGAAGCCGGTTTCATCGTGCGCGCCTAATCGAGCGTGCGCCGGTAGAAGCGCAGCGCGATGCCCATCACGACGACGGTGAACAGCGCGACCGGCCACACGGACGGCCACAGGTCGGCCCAGCCGTTGCCTTTCAGCAAGATGCCGCGCACGAGGCGATTGAAGTAGGTGAGCGGCAGCAGGTTGCCGATGAACTGCGCCCACTTCGGCATCCCGGCGAAGGGGAACATGAAACCCGACAGCAGGATGTTCGGCAGGAAGTAGAACACCGCGAGTTGCATCGCCTGCAACTGGTTCTGCGCAAGGGATGAAAGCGTGATCCCGACCGTCAGGTTCGCGGCGATGAACAGCAGCGCGGACAGGTAGATCGCGAACACGCCGCCGACGAACGGCACGTGAAACACGAACCGCGCGGCCGCGAGAATGATCGACACCTGGATCAGCCCGATGAACACATACGGGACGATCTTGCCCGTCATCACCTCGAGCGGCCGCACGGGCGTCGCGAGCAGGTTTTCCATCGTGCCGCGCTCGCGTTCGCGCGTGATCGCGAGGCCCGTCATCATCACCATCGTCATCGTCAGGATCACGCCCATCAGGCCCGGCACGACGTTGTACTGCGTGATGCCTTCGGGGTTGTACAGCCGGTGCAGCACGACGTCGAACGCGGCCGGGCGGCCGTTCAGGTGCGCGAGCGGCCCCGTCAGGTCCTTGTCCGCGACGGGCTGCACGAGGCCCGGCAGCGCGCCGATCGCCGACGCGGTCGCGACCGGATCGGTCGCGTCCGCCTCGACGAGCAGCGACGGACGCTCGCCGCGCAGCAGCCGCCGCGAGAAATCGGCCGGCACGCTCAGCACGAACTGCACGTCGCCGCGGGCGAGCGCATGCCGGCCGGCCGCTTCGTCGGGCAGTGTCTCGACGATGTCGAAGTACGCGGAATTGCGCATCGCGGCGATGAAGCTGCGCGCGAACGGGCTCGAATCGGCGACGATCACCGCGGTCGGCAGGTGCTTCGGATCGGTGTTGATCGCGAAGCCGAACAGCGCGAGCTGGATGATCGGCACGCCGACGATCATCGCGAACGTCACGCGGTCGCGGCGCAACTGCAGGAATTCCTTCAGCACGATGCTCCACCATCGCGCGACCGAGAACGATTCGCGCAGGCGCGCCCATGCGTTCATGACGATGCTCCGCCGGGCGGCCCGGACGCGCGGCCCATCATGAAGATGAAGACGTCTTCGAGCCCCGTGTCGGTCGGCGCGATCTGCAGCGCCGCATTCCCGTCGGCTTGCGCCGCGACTTGCGCGAGCGTCGCGTCGAGCAGCGCGCGATCGCGGCCGCTCACGTGCAGCGCCGAGCCGAACACGACGGTTTGATCGACACCCGGCATCGTGCGCAATCGCGCGGACAATTCGGTCAGGCGCTCGCCGGTGATCGCGCGGGTCGACAGGTGCTGCGACGCGACGATCTCCGCCGACGTGCCCTGCGCAAGCAGTTCGCCGTAAGCGATATACGCGAGCTTGTGGCAGCGCTCGGCTTCGTCCATGTAGTGCGTGCTGACGAGCACCGAGATCCCTTGCGCGGCCAGCCGGTGCAGTTCCTCCCAGAAGTCGCGGCGCGCGGCCGGATCGACGCCGGCGGTCGGCTCGTCGAGCAGCAGCAGTTCGGGCGCGTGCAGCATGCACGCGGCCAGCGCGAGGCGCTGTTTCCAGCCGCCCGACAGCGCGCCCGTGAGCTGGTCCGCGCGGCTCGCGAGGCCGAGCCCGTCGAGCGCGCGCGCGACGGCCGCCTTGCGGTCGGACATCCCGTACACGCGCGCGACGAAATCGAGATTCTCGCGGATCGACAGGTCTTCCCAGAACGAGAAGCGCTGCGTCATGTAGCCGACGCGCCGCTTGATCTGCGCGCTGTCGCGCACGATGTCGTAGCCGAGGCAGGTGCCGCTGCCCGAGTCGGGGGTGAGCAGGCCGCACATCATCCGGATCGACGTCGTCTTGCCGCTGCCGTTCGGCCCGAGAAAGCCGAAGATCTCGCCGCGCGCGACGCGCAGCGACACGTCCTTCACGACGTGCTTGTCGCCGAAGCGCTTGTTCAGGCGATCGACGTCGATCGCGTACGGAGCGGCCGGCGCGTTCATGGCACCCTCACGGCGACGGGCTGGCCCGGATGCAGCTTCGGCGCGTCGGCGACGGCGGGGCGCGCCTCGATCATGAACACGAGCTTGGTCCGGCTCTCGTTGCTGTAGATCACGGGCGGCGTGTATTCCGCCTCGCTCGACACATAGGTGATGCGCACGGGCACGTCGGCCGCACAGCCGTCGCAGCGGATCGCGACCGCGCGCCCCGGCGCGAGCGATGCGATGGCGGCTTCCGGCACGAAGAAGCGCACCTTCAGGTTTTGCGGCGGCAGCATCTGCACGACCGGATTGCCGGCCTGCACCCATTCGCCGACGCGGTACAGCGTGTCGTACACGCGCCCGGCGGCGGGCGCGGCGACGCGCTTCTGGTCGAGCTTCCATTGCGCTTCCGCGACTGCCGCCTGCGCGGCGTCGACCTGCGCAGCCTGCGCGGCGACCTGCTGCGCGCGGCCCGGCAGGCGCGCGACGTCGACCTGGTTCTGCAGTTCGCGCATCTGTGCGGCGGTGGTCTGCGCGGATGTGCGCGAATCGTCGAGCTGCTGCTTCGACAGGCCGCCGGCCGCGTACTGGCGCTCGTCGCGCGCGAGCTGCGCGGCGGCCCGTGCGGCCTGCGCGGTGGCCTGTGCGAGTTGCGCCTGCGTGACCGCGACTTCCGGCGGGCGCTTGCCGGTCTGCAGGTCGGCAAGCTGTGCACGCGCCGCGGCGAGTTGATGTTGCGCCTGCAGCAGCGCGGCCGTTTCGTTCGCGGCTTCGAGCGAGAACGCCGGCGCGCCGGCAGCGACGGCCTGGCCGCGGGCGACCGACAACTGCGTCAGCGTGCCCGATTGCGACGACGACAGGTACACGAATTCGCCTTCGACATAACCCTGGTAGGTCGTGCCGTTGTCCGTCGACCGTCCGCAACCGGCGAGCAGCGCGACGGTGGCCAGCGCGAGCGGCAGCGCGCGGGCCGCGTTCACGACGGCCTCCGCGGCGAGCGCGTCCGCGCACGCGGCGCGGCAGCCGGCGGCTGCATGCCGGAACCGAGCAGCGCACGGACGTGCCGGTGCAGCACGTCGCGATCGATCGGCGGCAGGCCGCGCGCGCTTTGCCACAGCTTCGCGGTCGCGAGCGGCAGCATCACGAGCGCGATGATCGAGTGAAACAGGAACGCGGGTTCGAGCGCGGGGTTCAGCGTGCCGGCCTGTTGCGCGGCGCGGATGCGCTCGGCGAAACGCCCGACATGCTCGAGCGGAATGCGCCGGAGCATCCGCTCGCGCAGCAGCCCGCCTTCGTGGACGATCTCGCGCAGCCAGATCGACGGCAGCCACGGCATGCGGTGCGTGACGTCGAAGAAGCGATCGACGAGTTCGGCGACGAGCGCGAACGGATCGTTCTCGATCCGCGGCTCGGTCGGTCGCCACACGAACGCGATGACCTGTGCGAGCCGTTCCTCGACGATCGCGTCGAGCAGTTGCTCGCGGTTCGTGAAGTAGTAGTGGACCATCGCGGACGTGACGCCGGCGGCGGCGGCGATCTGCGCGACCGTCGTCGCGGCGATGCCGTGCTCGGCGAACAACTGCATCGCGACGTCGAGCATGTGGTCGCGCAGGTCGAAATCGCCCACCGACGGGCGGCGCCCGCGCGGCCTGGCGACGGTGGATTTCGCGTTCATGCAGACGACGCTAATTGATGAGTTAGTTAATTTCAAGGAAGGGTTTTCGCCGGCGTTGATCGCGATCAGACGCGCGTCGAATGGCGGTGCGGACGGGCAGGGCGATGACGCGGCGGCGGGCCGTGTGCCGGCGGCGGCGTGTAGGGAGCGGCTAATGGGGAAACGGCGGAGGAGAACAGCGAAAAGCGGCGGAGAAACTGCACGGAACCGGCGGGAAAACCGGTCGCGAAGCGGAGGCGCGGGCCTGACACGGCACGCACCCCCGAAACGTCGTCACTGGTCGATCGGCGACTTCAGCGGCGCGTGTTCGCCGGTCAGCCCGAACACGACGAGCTGTGCGGGCTCGGTCGCACTCGCGTTGCGCGACACCCGGTGGCGCGAGCCGGGCGCCTCGTACCAGCCTTCGCCGGCGCGATAGCGATGCAGCGGGCCGCCGTTGACCTGCGACAGCACTTCGCCCTTCGACACGACCGCGAACACCGAGCCGAGGTGCCGGTGCGCTTCGGAAGCCTGGCCGGGCGCATAGTCGACGGTCGCGACGACGGCGAGCTTGCCGGGCGCTTCGGGCACGGCCTGCTGCATGATCGCGTGCACGTTGTCGCCGGTGTCGTGCGCATGGGCGGCGGCCGGCAGTGCGGCGCCGAGCGCGAGCCCCGCGCACAGGGCGGCGCGATGGAGCGTGGAGCGGATCATCGTCGTCTCCTTACTCGGGCATCTTGCGGAACGCGATCGCGAAGCGGTTCCACGTGTTGATCGTCGCGATCAGCATCGACAGGTCGAACAACTCCTCGTCGCTGAAGTGCGGCTTCACGGCTTCCCAGACGGCGTCGGGCACGTGGTTGCCGGCGACCAGCGTCAGCGCCTCGGTCCATTCCAGCGCCGCGCGTTCGCGCTCGGTGAAGAACGGTGTTTCGCGCCACGTGACGACAGTCGCGAGACGGCGATCGGTTTCGCCGCCCTTGCGCGCGTCGGTCGTGTGCATGTCGACGCAGAACGCGCAGCCGTTGATCTGCGACGCGCGCAGGCGGACGAGTTCGGCGAGCGGCTTCTCGATCGAGCTTTTCGCGATGAAGTCCTCGGCGTTGCGCATCACCTTGATCGCATTCGGGCTGGCGGTGTAGAAGTTCAGGCGCGGTTGCATGGCAGGTCCTTGTTCGGTTGGTGCGCCGGGTGGCGCGACAGGACCCACTTTAAGACTCTGATTGGCCTGCTTGAATAGCCAATTCTGTGGAAATTCAGGTAACCAGTGCCGTGGCGCCGATGCTGCCCGAACCCAGCAGCCCGGCCAGCTTCGCGAGTGCCGTGTCGATGCGCAGCGCGTCGATCCCGCCATAACCGAACAGCAGCCCCGCGCGGACCGGCACGCCGACATGGAACGCCGAGATCCCGTACAGGCCGATGTCCTGAGCCCGCGCCGCGCGCACCAGCGCCGCTTCGTCGAGCCCCGGCTTCAGGTGCGCGGCGAGGTGGATGCCGGCGGTCGGCACGATCGCGTCGAACCACGGCGCGAGTTCGCCGCGCAGATGCGCGATCAGCATCTTGCGGCGCGCATCGTAATGCTTCTGCACGCGCTTCAGGTGCCGCGCGAAATCGCCTTCGAGCATGAAGCGCGCGAGCGCCGCCTGGGTCAGCGTGCAGGTGTGCCAGTCGACGATCTGCTTCGCCTTGGCCAGTGCGCCGCGCAGCGCGCGCGGCGGAATCGCGTAGCCGATCCGCAGTTCGGGAAAGATCGTCTTCGAGAACGTGCCGACGTACGCGACGAGGCCCGTGCGGTCGAGGCTCTTCAGCGATTCCACCGGCCGGCCTTCGAAACGGAACTCGCCGTCGTAGTCGTCCTCGATGATCACCGCGCGGCGGCGCTGCGCCCATTCGAGCAGCGCAATGCGCCGCTCCAGCGTCATCGGCATCCCGAGCGGGAACTGGTGCGACGGCGTCACGTAGACGAGGCGCGCTTCGTCGGGCAGCTGTTGCGTGACGAGGCCGTGCGCGTCGACCGGCACGCCGATCACGGTCGCGCCGAGCGACGCGAACGCGGCGCGCGCCGGTGGATAACCGGGATCCTCGACCGCGACCACGTCGCCGGGCCGCACGACGACGCGCGCGAGCAGGTCGAGCGCCTGTTGCGCGCCGTGCGTGACGAGCACGTCATCCCAACTGCAGGCGACCGCGCGGCTGAACGCAACGTAGCGCGCGATCGCGCCGCGCAACTGCGGATCGCCGGCCGGGTCGTGGTACTGGCCGGGGCCGCGCGCCTGCTGGCGCAGCGCGTGGTGCAGGCAGCGCCGCCATGCATCGAACGGGAACAGCGTCTTGTCGGTCACGCCGCCGCGGAAGTCGAAGCCGGGCGCGTCCTGCGGCGCCGGCATCGCGAGCGCGTCGGGCAGGTCGTTCCACAGCGCGCGCACGTCGACCGCGTCGATGCGCGGCGTGTCCTCGACGAGCGACGGCGCCGACATAGCCGCGGCGTGCGGCACGCGCGCGAGGCCGTCGGCGACGAACGTGCCGTCGCCCGCACGCGTATTCAGGTAGCCCTCGGCGACGAGACGCTCGAACGCATCGAGCGTCGTCTTGCGCGATACGCCGAGCTGCTTCGCGAGATCGCGCGTCGACGGCAGCCGTGCGCCGCCTGCCAAGCGCCCGTCGACGATCGCGGTGCGCAGTTGCCGGAAGATTTGCCCCGTCAGGTCGTGACGGCCTTCGATGCGGATCGCGATGTCCATCGCAGTGGTTACCTCAGGTGGTGCTGTTTTGCCAAAACTGGTGTGCCGCCAGTATGCCGTCGGCGCGCGGATTCGGGTGGATGGGATGCTGCGTTCGACGCGGTGTGAGGGTGGGGAACCGATTGGACCGCCGCCCGTCACTGCCTTACGATCCACGGGAGCCACGACCATCCCAGACCAACCCCCGACCGGAGCGCCCCCATGCTGTCCGAAGACGAACTTGCGCTGCTCGATGCGATCCGCGCGACCGGCAGCCTGTCGCGCGCCGCCGCGCGGCTCGGCAAGGCGCCGTCGACCGTGTCGCACGCCGCGCGCCAGCTCGAAACGCGTTTCGACGCGCTGCTGTTCGACCGGCGCGGCTACCGGCTGCAGCTCACGCCGGCCGGACAATTGCTGGCCGACGAGGCGGCGCGGCTGGCGCTGGACGTCGCGCGGCTGACGCAGCGCGTGCGGCAGGTCGCGAGCGGCTGGGAGGACCGGCTGTGGATCGTCAGCGACGAGGTGCTGGAGTTCGACACGCTGCTGCCGGTCGTCCGCGCGTTCGACGCGCTCGATTCGGGCGTGTCGCTGCGCTTCACGCACGAAGTGCTCGGCGGCACCTGGGAAGCGCTGCGCGACGGTCGCGCGGATCTGGTCGTCGGCGCGACCAACGAGCCGCCGGCGATTGCCGGCTTCAAATGGTTCGAGCTGGGTGCGATGGAGTGGGTGTTCGCGGTCTCGCCGCGCCATCCGCTCGCGGCCGCGAGCGACGCGCTGACGCGCGACGCGATCGGCGCGCATCGCGCGGTCGTCGTCGCCGATTCGTCGCGGCGCGCGGCCGGCCGCGCCTATGGCCTGCTCGGCGGACAGGCGGTGCTCGCGGTGCCGTCGATGCGCGCGAAGATCCTCGCGCAGCGCGACGCGCTCGGCGTCGGCTGGGTGCCGCGCCGGCGGGTGGCGTCGCTGCTCGCGCGCGGCGAACTCGTCGAGAAACAAACGGCCAACCCGCGCGAACCGAACGTGCTGTATGTCGCATGGCACGGCGATCGCGACGGCCGCGCGCTGCAATGGTGGCTGGAGCAACTGCGCGAGCCGCGCCTCGCGCAGCGGTTGCTCGACGGGATCGACGTGGTCGGCTGATCACGTCCACTCGAACACGTTCGACGTTTTCGAACATGTTCGTCGCGCCCGTCGTACGGCATGTCCGGGCGCCGCGCGCATCCTGTGTTCACGGTCAACTCACCGGTTCACAGGAGAACATCATGCAACGCTTCGAAGGAAAGACGGTCCTCGTCACGGGCGGCAACAGCGGCATCGGCCTGGCGGCCGCCAAGGCATTCGCGGCCGAAGGCGCGCGGGTCATCATCACCGGGCGCGACGCGCAGACGCTGGAAGCCGTGCGGCAGACGCTCGGCGAAGGCGCGCTCGCGATCCGCAACGAGGCCGGCAGTGTCGCGTCAGCCCGCGCACTGGCGGACGCGATCTCGACCGCGGGCGCACGCCTCGACGCCGTGTTCATCAACGCGGGCGTCGCGAAACTCGCGCCGTTCGCGGACAGCGACGAGGCGATGTGGGACCTCGTGTTCAACACCAACGTCAAGGGCGCGTATTTCCAGATCCAGTCGCTGGTGCCGCTGCTGAACCGCGGTGCATCGATCGTGATCAACGGCTCGATCAACGCGCACATCGGGATGCCCGGCTCGTCGGTGTACGCGGCGAGCAAGGCGGCCGTCAATTCGTTCGCGAAGACGCTGTCGACGGAACTGCTGCCGTACGGCGTGCGCGTGAATGTCGTGAGCCCGGGGCCGGTTCAGACGCCGCTGTACGGCAAGCTCGGGCTCGATGCGGCGACGCTCGACGAGACGGCCGCGAAGATCAAGGGCCTGGTCCCGGTCGGCCGGTTCGGCACGCCGGACGAAATCGCGTCGACGGTGCTGCACCTCAGCGCGGCGGAATCCGCGTTCATCGTCGGCGCGGAGATCATCGTGTCGGGCGGGATGGGGTTGCTCTGAGCCGGGAAACCGGCAGGGCCGCCCGCGCCCGACGCGACGTCGGGTGGGCGGGCGGCCTGCGGGCTCGCCTGCGAGGTTATCGCGACGGGCAAGCGTCACGCGGCTCGCCGCGCCCGTCGAGCCGCGTCACCGTGAGCCCCGAGAACGTCGCGCGGCCCTGCTCGGCAAACACCGCGATACGATCCGCGTCGAGCGGCGCAAAGACCAGGTCGGTGAGCGCGACGCGACCGCCGTTCGCAAACACTTCGACCGACCCGCGATCGACGACGATTTCGAGCCGCAGTTGCCCGTGTTCGAGCGGCAGGTCGACGATGTGCTCGCGGCTGAACGTGCCGGCGAAATTCGTTTCGCCGGACTGCGAGCGGTCGAGCGTCAGCGTGCGTTTCGCCGTGTCGTACACGATCCGGGTGCCGGTCGTGCCGTCCGCCGAGCGCCGGACGATGAGACCGGCACGCGCCGCGCGCTGCGGCGTGATCGTCACCGTGATGCGCTGCACGACGCCGCGCGTCGCAGCCGACAGCTCGCGCGTGGCGGACACGACGGCGAGCTCGCCTTCGTGCGCGGCGGGCCGGTCGTCCGCCCACGCGTCGAATGCGGCCGCCGGCGTGACGACGAGGCGGGGTTCGCCGTCGATCGTCTTCAGCGCCAGCTCGCGCGGCAGGGTCGTCGCGCCGCGCCACGGCGTCGTCGGCACTTTTGCCGCGTAATCCCAGTTGCTCATCCACGCAATCGCGACCGGCCGGGTGCCGGGCGCGCCCGAGAAGGTGCCGACCGCGTAGAAGTCCGCGCCATGGTCGACCCAGTGGAATCGGGCGGGATCGGATCCTGCGGGCGCGACACGCTCGGGCGTGAACGTGCGGCCGTCGAAGTCGCCGACAAAATACATCGCGCCCGAACCGCCCGCGATCGACCACGGATTCACGTTGACGATCATCACCCACTTGATGTGTCGAACATCGCCGTCGAGCGGCAGCGGCACGAGGTCGGGCATCTCCCACAGTGCGCCTGCGTGCGGCACGTCCGGTAACGTGAAGTCGCTCAGGAACGACCAGTGGATCAGGTCGTCGGAGCGATAGAGCTTGACGACATGCGCATCGGCGACGACCGTCGTCATCAGCCAGTAGCGTCCCGGCGCGTACCACGACACCTTCGGGTCGCGGAACTGCTTCGATTCGGGATCGAGCGTGAGCACGGGGTTGTGCGCGTAGGGCTGCCACGTCGTGCCATGGTCGACGCTGTAGGCGAGCGACTGCGCCTGCGTGCCGGGCGCGTGACCCGAGCCGTCCTTGTAGACGCTCGTGTAGAGCGCAACCAGCGGTGTCGTGCCTGGCGACCCGAGGCCCGACGTGTTGTGCGTGTCGGCGACGATCGAGCCGGAGAAGATTTCCTCGGTGGCGTTCGCGCGCATCGCGACCGGTTGCTCGCGCCAGTGGACGAGATCGGTGCTGGTCGCGTGACCCCAGGACATGTTGCCCCAGTCGTTGCCGACCGGGTTGTACTGATAAAACAGGTGGTAGCGGCCGTTGTCGTAGACGAGGCCGTTCGGATCGTTCATCCAGTTGCGCTGCGGCGTGTAATGCAGCGCGGGGCGCCATTGCGGCGTGCCGTTCTCGGGCGATGTGCCGCAGGATGCGGCGGCGGCCTGCGCGCAGGCCGCGCCCGCCGCACACGCGAGCAGCAGGGCGATCCGGAAGGAAAAGCGGAAAAACGTCGATCTCATGCGGGGTCCGGTGCTCCGTCGCGCGAAGCGGGAAAGGAGGGCGCGTGCCGCTTGCGACTGCGGCACGCGCGATCAGCGAAAGAAAAAAAGGCGGCGCGCACGCGACACGCGCGATGTGCGCCGCCTCAACGCTTGCGGGCGGTGCCCGCTGCGTCCGTAACGGACCCGTTACGGACGGGTGCCCGGGCCGTCGTTGTGGCCGGCGCCTGTCGCGGGCAGGTTCGACGGGATGTCGCCGTAACCGCCGAGCCCGCCGCGCCCGTACGCGCGATCGACCGCCGTCGACGTGCCGTTGATGTTGACCTTCACCGTCGGCGCGAGCGTGCCGCCACGACGCGGACCGATTGCATCGATGAACGACTCGACGAGCCCGCCCGGCATCACGTAATGCGAATACGACTGGAATTCGCGCGGGTTCTGGTTCGGGTCCTGGAAGTACGGCTGGCCGGCGGGCGCCGAGAAGTCGGTCGGATTGCCCAGCACGAGGCCGCTGCCGCCGTTCAGCGGCAGGAAGTCGCTGCGGATGCCGTTGCCGACGAAGCCATACACGCCGTCGGGCCCGTCGACGCCGGCCGCCATCGTGTTGCGGTGGCTGATCGTGAACAGGTAGTACTTGCCGTCCTTCAGGTAGATCTGCGGGCGCTCGGTCTGGTCGTCGACGCAGTTCGCCGACAGGATCGGCGGCAGGAACTTCCACTCGGTCAGTTGCGGGTTCGTCGCGACCGCCAGGCCGACGTTGGCCTTTTGATACACTGCGCCCGAGTTCATCACCGCGTTGAGGTCTTCCTTGTACGGATCGTTCGGCGCATAGCCGAGATCGGCTTCGGTACAGGTGCGGGCGCCGCGCTGGCCGCCCGTATTGCCTTCGAAGACCATATAGGTCTTGCCCGGGTGGGCGGGATCGGTGAACACGAACGGATCGCGGAACGAGAAGTAGGTGTTCTGCTGGCCCGTCTGGTAGTAGTTGCCGTCCGGCTGCAGCAGCGCCTTGTGGTCGTCGAAGCCGCTGAACCACACGTGCTTGTCGTCGGCGTGGATGTGGCCGTCGGCGCGCGTGATGATCGCCTGCGGCGGCGTGATGTCGGCGCCGCCGGGCGCCGAGCGGTTGAACGACGTCGCGGTGTAGTAAAGGTTGACGTTGTCACCGTGCGTGAGGCGCGCGGAGCCCGACCATTCGGCGTTGTTGGTCATCGGCGAGGTACCGAACACCTTGACGCTCGCGCCGTCCGGGAACAGGTGGCCGCCCCAGGTCCAGCCGCCGTTCGCGGGCCGCTGCGACGCGGGGACGCCCGCGCGGCGGTAGAAGAAGCCGATGCGCGCATGGACGTGGCGGTCATCGAACGTGTAGCCCGCATGCGGATCGGCGGTGAGCGAGAAGATCACTTCCCAGCCCTTGTAGCTGAGTTGGTTCGCGCGCAGGTCGGCCAGCGGCCAGGTATCCCAGACCCACACGTTCGAATTGATCAGCGGGAAATCCTGCGGGATGTCCGGCATCGTCAGCGCTTGCGGCAGCGAATTCCTGTCGGCGCCGGCCGTGTGCGACTGCGCGACGATCTGGCGGATGTCCGCGCGGGTCCAGCGCATCGTGAAGTTGCCTTCGGGATCGTAGGCCTGCTGCGTATGGGGCGTGGGTACAGGCGCGCCCGTGCCGCCGGACTGCGCGTGCGCGACGGACGCGAAGGCGGCGAGTGCGCCGCCAGCGACGAGCAAACGTTTGGTCGCCGGCGAACGGAAAAGGGGAAAGTGTGTCATCTCGTCGTTGTTTCCAGGAAAAGTGAAAGTGAACGGCTGAGTGGGCATCGATGTCCAAACCGGTTCGGATGCTATTTCAAACCGGTTTGGAACGCAAAAGATATTTATTTGACGGTAATGCTTACCAAATGGAAATAATTACCCGATCGGGGCGTACGGGCACCCGGCATCCGGGCATCCGGCGTCCGGGCGTCCGGCGTACGGGCCTGCGGGCGACCAGGCGGACCGGCGAAAGCGAGGAGCAGCGGTGAAGGTGAATCTGAAGGCGCTGTCGGATGCGCTCGGGCTGTCGCGCACGACGGTCAGCCGCGCGTTGAACGGTTACGACGACGTCAGCGAGGCGACCCGCGAACGCGTGGCGAAGGCTGCACGGGAAATGGGCTACGTGGCGGACCCGACCGCGCGCCGGCTGGCGACCGGGCGGGCCGACGTGATCGGGATCGTCTATCCGTTCGGTGCGGGCGATCTCGGCGATCCGCGTTTCGGCGAGGTCGTCGCGGGCATCACCGAGCGGCTCGCCGAGCGCAATCTCGATTTCATCATCGCGTCCGCGCGACCGAATGCGGAACTGGACACCTATCGGCGGATCGTCGACGGCAAGCTCGTCGACGGGCTGATCGTCGCGCGCACGCTCGTCGACGATCCGCGCATCGCCTACCTGCAGTCGAGCGCGTTTCCGTACGTCGCGTACGGCCGCACGCAAGCGGCCGACCCGTATGCGTGGTTCGATTTCGACAACGAGGCGGGCGCGCGCGATGCCGTTCGTCGGCTGATCGGTTTCGGGCACCGGCGCATCGCGATGATCAGCGCGCCGCTGGCGCTGAACTTCGCCGCGCAGCGTCGCGCAGGCTATCTGTCGGCCTTGCACGAAGCCGGTATCGCGCCGGATCCGGCGCTGCTCGTCGAGGGGCCGTTTACGCACGACGGCGGGCTGCAGGCCGCGCGGGCGCTGCTCGCGCGCGCCGAGCGGCCGACGGCGCTGCTGGTCGACAACAATATCGCGGGCGGCGGCGCGTTTCGGGCGCTCGTGGACAGCGGACTGCGCCTGGGGCAGGACCTGTCGCTGATCGTCTATGACGGCGTGCCGCCGGACCTCGCGCAGCCGCATCGCGTGACGGCGGTCATGCAGCCGACCGGGCACGCGTCGGGGCGCGCGCTGGCGCAATTGATGCTGAGGCGGCTGGACGACGGCGTACGCGAGCATCGGCTCGAGGCGCCGGTAATCGAGGCCGGCGATACCGACGGTCCGGTGCGCGGCTAACCGGCGCGACGGACCCGGGCGGGGCGCGATCGGTGGCGGACGTTGCCGGATCGCGCCCGGCCGAAAAGGCCATGACGCGGGCAGGGATGAATGCCCGTTCTCTAGACGACCGGTCTAATCAGCGGATATCATCCGTCCTCATGAATGCGACGACGCCTCCCGGCTCGGGCAACGCGGACGCGAAAATGCCATATCGCGCTGCGATGCTGAACTTGCAGCGAGACGCCGTTTTTTTTTTCGGTTTTTTTCTAGACGACTGGTCTAATAGGATCGTGCGGTATTTCGGATCCGCGAGCGGCACGTTGACGCGCCGTATCTGACTAACCGACAGGCGTGTCGTGCCGGCCGATGCCGGGCCGCGCGGCCCCGTTCCCCCCACTTCGAAGGAGATTCGATCATGAAGATTCTGGTTGTCCTGACCTCGCACGACACGCTCGGCGACACCGGCAAGAAGACCGGCTTCTGGCTCGAGGAACTGGCCGCGCCGTACTACGCGTTCAAGGATGCGGGCGCTGAAGTGACGCTCGTCTCGCCGAACGGCGGCCAGCCGCCGCTCGACCCGAAGAGCAGCGATCCGTCCGCGCAGACCGACGCGACGCGCCGCTTCGAAGCGGACGCGGCTGCCAAGGCCGAGCTAGCCAGCACGCGCAAGCTGACGGACGTGTCGATCGACGATTACGACGCGGTGTTCTACCCGGGTGGTCATGGCCCGCTGTGGGATCTCGCCGAAGACCTGCATTCGATCTCGCTGATCGAGCGCGCGATCGGCGCCGGCAAGCCGGTTGCGCTCGTGTGCCACGCGCCGGGCGTGCTGCGTCACGCGAAGGATCCGCGGACGGCCGAATCGCTGGTGCGCGGCAAGCGCGTGACAGGCTTCACGAACAGCGAGGAGGCCGCCGTCGAGTTGACCGAAGTCGTGCCGTTCCTTGTCCAGAACATGCTCGAGACCAACGGCGCGCGTTACGAGCACGGCCCCGACTGGGCGCCGCACGTGGTGGTCGACGGCCTGCTGATCACCGGACAGAACCCGGCGTCGTCGGAGCCGGCCGCTGCCGCACTGCTCGCGCAGCTCAAGCAGGCCTGACGCCGCGCGGCGCGGTGCGCTGCCGCCCGGCGGCGATCGTTGCCGGGCACACCTTTTCGTCCCGCTGCCCGACACGCGGCGGGCGCCCTCGTGTTACGCAGAACCAAGCAAAGGAGTCGTGGATGTCTGCCCTGTTCGAACCGTTCAAACTCAAGGATGTCACGCTGCGCAACCGCATCGCGGTGCCGCCGATGTGCCAGTACGTCGCCGAAGACGGCGTGGTCAACGACTGGCATCACGTGCATCTGGCCGGCATCGCGCGCGGCGGCGCGGGCCTCGTGATCGCGGAGGCGACGGCCGTGTCGCCGGAAGGGCGCATCACGCCGGGCTGCGCGGGGCTGTGGAACGATGCGCAGGCCGAAGCGTTCGCGCCGTCGGTCGCGGCGATCAAGGCGGCCGGCGCGGTGCCCGGCATCCAGATCGCGCACGCGGGCCGCAAGGCGAGCGCGAACCGTCCGTGGGAAGGCGACGACCATATCGCCACCGGCGATCCGCGCGGCTGGCAGACCATCGCGCCGTCGGCCGTGCCGTTCGGCGCGCACCTGCCGAAGGTGCCGCGTGAAATGACGCACGACGACATCGCCCGCGTGCAGGCCGACTTCGTCGCAGCGGCGAAACGTGCGCGCGACCTGGGCTTCGAATGGCTCGAACTGCACTTCGCGCACGGTTATCTCGGCCAGAGCTTCTTCTCGGTGCATTCGAACCGGCGCGACGACGCATACGGCGGTTCGGCCGAGAACCGCGGCCGCTTCCTCGTCGACACGCTCGCGGCCGTCCGCAAGGTATGGCCCGAGCATCTGCCGCTGACGGCACGCCTGGGCGTGATCGAATACGACGGCCGCGACGAAGAGACGCTCGCCGAGTCGATCGCGCTCACGCAGCGGTTGAAGCAGGAGGGGCTCGACATGCTGAGCGTGTCGGTCGGCTTCACGACGCCCGACGCACAGATTCCGTGGGGCCCGGCGTTCCTCGCGCCGATCGCCGGGCGCGTGCGCCGCGAGGCCGGGCTGCCGGTGTCGTCCGCGTGGGGGATCGACACGCCGCAACTGGCGAACCGCGTGGTCGCCGAAGAGCAGCTCGATCTCGTGATGGTCGGCCGCGCGCATCTCGCCGATCCGCACTGGCCGTACTACGCGGCGAAGCAGCTCGGCGTCGAGCGCCCGTCGTGGACGCTGCCCGCGCCGTACGCGCACTGGCTCGAGCGCTACCGGACCGCCGACAAGGTGGCTTGAGCGGGCGCGGCAACGTAGCGCCGGGGCGGCCCGCGCATGACGCGCGCCGCCGATCCGGCGCCGATGGATAGAATGGCGGTTCGTGCAGGCCGGTTGCCTGCGCGAACCGCCATTTTTCCATTTCGATAGAGGTTTCATGGGCGCACATGTCCCGTCGTCTCACGAGCCCGCCGCACGGCCGCGCGCGCAGCAGATCGCCCGCTTCGTGCTGTATGCGGCGCTGCTGGTGCTTGCGCTGTGGGTGATCCGCGACTTCATTCCCTGCATCGCGTGGGCCTGCGTGATCGCCATCGCGATGTGGCCGCTGCTGAAACGCTTCGAATCGCACCGACTGTTCCGCAACCGGCCAACGGTCATCGCGCTCGTCATCACGGCGGCGATTTCGCTGCTCGTCGTGCTGCCGATTGCCGTCGCGGCGACCCAGGCGATCGGGCAGGCGCACGACCTGCGCGAGTGGCTGCGGACGATCCAGGACAACGGCATTCCGCTGCCCGAGATCGTCGGCCGGCTGCCTTACGGTTCGGCGCAGATCACCGAATGGTGGCAGGCCAATCTCGGTCATCCGCTGCATGCGTCCAGCGCGATGCACGGCGTCAACAGCGAGAAATTCCTCGCGTTCGGCCGGCAGTTCGGCACGAAGCTCGCGCATGTGCTGCTCGAATTCGGCTTCATGCTCGTCACGCTGTTCGTGATCCTGCGCGCCGGTCACAAGCTGTCGGGCGCGTTGCTGCAGGGCGCGCAGCGCGCGTTCGGGCGCAACGGCGCGGAACTGATCGACCGGATGGTCAAGGCCGTGTACGGCACGGTGACGGGGCTCGTCGTCGTCGGGCTCGGCGAGGGTGCGCTGCTCGGCATCGCCTACGCGCTCGCGGGCGTGCCGCATGCGGCGCTGCTCGGCCTCGTCACGGCGATTGCCGCGATGCTGCCGTTCTGCGCGCCGATCGTGTTCTGCGGCGCGGCGCTCTGGTTGTTCGTGCAGGGGGCGACCGTGTGGGCCGTCGTGGTGGCCGTGCTCGGTTTCGTCGTCGTGTTCGTCGCCGAGCATTTCGTGCGGCCGGTGCTGATCGGCAGTTCGGCACGGCTGCCGTTCCTGCTCGTGCTGTTCGGCATCCTCGGCGGCGCCGAGACGTTCGGCCTGATCGGGCTGTTCGTCGGCCCCGCGCTGATGACCGTGCTGACGATGCTGTGGGCCGAATGGATCGCGTGACGAGGCGTGCCGTCGCGCCGATTTGATGCATCGGCGCGACGGGATGGATGCGCGTGCAAGCATGCGCCGGCCGCAACAATTGGGCACGATCCGGCTGGCTCACGGGCAGGCAAGGCAGGGGTCCGTATACAGATCTCAACATTTCTTTTCGATCCGGACCCAAAGGTCTAGTAGCATGGGGCTTTCGATCACGCCGGCATGGCGCAGCAGATTTCCCCAAGCATGCGATTGATTCCGATGTCCCGTCCTGCAGCGGCGCTGTCCCTGGCCGCCGGTTGCCTGATGTTGCACGGCTGCGCGTGGTTCGACTCGTGGCTACCGTTCTCGTATTCGCGCACGCCGCTCGCGCGGGCCGCATCGCGGCATGGCGCGACGCGCGCCGACGTCGTCCGCGCCGGCGGCAACCCGCGCAGCGTATGGATGGTCCGCAACGGCAGCGGCGTCTGCTACAACTACTTCATCGAGCACGGCAACGATCACCGGCCTTACTTCGTCGTATTCGACAAGGCCGGCGTCGTCACGCAATACGGCTTCGATACCTGCATGGATGCCGACCGCAAGGGCACGCTCCAGCCGGACAAGGCCGCTTCGCGCTAGCGCGGCGGCAGGCGCCGCGCCTGGCTGTCAGGCGAGCGTGTCGACCACGCCGCCGTCGACGCGCAACGCCGCACCCGTGGTCGCCGAAGCCTGCGGCGAGCACACGTACACGACCAGGTTCGCGACTTCCTCGGGCGTCGCCGGTCGCTGGATGATCGAGCTCGCGCGATGATCGCGTATGAAATCCACGGCCACGTCTTCGACACTGCGGCCCGTCTCGTCGGCCGTTTGCTTCAGCAGCGCGCGCACGCCTTCCGACAGCGTCGGCCCCGGCAGCACCGAGTTGACGGTCACATGGGTGCCGGCCGCGAGCTTCGCGAGGCCGCGCGCGATCGACAGTTGCGCGGTTTTCGTGAACCCGTAGTGAATCATGTCGACCGGGATGTTCAGGCCCGATTCGGACGAAATGAACACGATGCGCCCGGCGTTGCGCTCGATCATCCCTTTCAGGTAATGCCGCGCGAGCCGTACGCCGGACATCACGTTCATCTGGAAGTAATGTTCCCATTCGGCGTCGTCGATGTCGAAGAACGCCTTCAGGCCGTAGATGCCCGCGTTGTTGACGAGGATGTCGGCATCGGGCGTGTGCTGCGTGACGCGCGCGATGCCGGCCGCGTCGGACAGGTCGGCGGCGACGCCTTCGACGCTCGCGCCGGGCACGGCGGCGCGCAGTTGCGCGAGCGCGGACTGTACCGACGCGTCGCTGCGGCCGTTGACGACGACACGCGCGCCGGCGCGCGCGAGCCCTTGGGCGATCGCGAGCCCGATGCCGGCGGTGGAGGCGGTAACGACTGCGGTCTTGCCTTTCAGATCGATGTGCATAGCGTGACGGGAAATGAGTGAACGGGAATCGCCGCGCTCGCCGCGGCGGGCGGAATTCAAAGCTTAGGCGAAACGGCGTGATCTCGCGTTGAAGCCGGGCGATCCGGTTGCGCGGCGCCGCACAGTCTTGTACGGTGAGCGTTCGCCGCCCGAACCAGGAGCCCGCCGCGTGAGCCGTATCTCCAACCGATCCGCCGTGCCGTCGCCGTTCTGGCGCGATGCCGCGCTGCCGTTCATCGAGGCGCGCACCGTCGACGACGGGCGCGCAATCTGCTACGTGAAGCACACGCACGACACGTTTTCGCTGGGCGCGATCGTCGGCGGTACGAGCACCTACGTGAACGGCGCGACGAACGCGCAGGTCGGGCGCGGCGTGCTCGTGATCATCGATCCGGAGCAGGTGCACGCGTGCAATCCGTACGGCCCCGACGCATGGGCGTACCGGATGGTCTACGTCGACGTGCCGTGGCTCGCGCGGCTGCAGCATTCGCTGGGCCGCGATCCGAACAGCGACTTTCACGGGTTTTCGCCGAAGTTGACGGAGCGACGCGACCTGTTCGCGCAATTTGGCGGCTTCTACCGCACGCTCGTATCGTCCGGCATCGATCCGCTCGGCAAGGAGAGTGCGGCGATCGAATTCTTCACGCAACTGCACGGCGCGCTCGATCGCGAACTGCCCGGCCTGCGGCCCGCGGACGACAACGCCAGGCTCGCGCGTGCGGCCGACTACATCGCCGCGCATTGCCGCGAGGGCGTCACGCTCGACGCGATCTGCGCGGCGGCCGACCTGTCGCCGTCGTACCTGATCCGCGCATTCAACGCGCGCTACGGGATGACGCCGCATGCGTTCCTGATCGATCGCCGCGTGCAGTACGGCCGCACGGAGCTGCGCCGTGGCCGGCCGATCGCCGACGTCGCGCTCGACGCGGGTTTCGCGGACCAGGCGCATTTCCAGCGTGCATTCAGGCGGATCGCGGCCGCGACACCCGGGCAGTACCGTAGCGCGATGAACTGAACGGCAGCGCGCGACTGCGCTTGCGCATGCCGATGCGTGGCAGCGCCTGACCCGCAAGCCGGCCGGCTATACGTCCAGCAGAAACAGCGCGCTGCCCGCGAGCAGCAATGCCATCAGCCGGTTGAACACGCGCATGCGCCGCGCGTTCGCGAGCCGGTGCCGCAGCGACGCGCCCGCATATCCCCAGCACGCGATCGACGCGAAACAGATCACCAGGTACAGCGCGGCGAATAACCAGACCTGCGCGCGGTCGCCATCGGCCGCATACGCGCCCATCGCGGCCACGCACGCGAGCCATGCCTTCGGATTCAGCCACTGCATCGCCGCGCCGGACGCCGCCGACGGGCCGGCCACGTCGGGGTCGGTCGACAGCCGGCCGTCGTCGAGCGCGAGCCGCAGCGCCATATAGAGCAGGAACGCGATTCCCGACCACTGCGTCGCGGTCGTCAGCACGGGCCAGCGCGCGAGCGCTGCGTGCAGGCCGAGGCCGATCAGCAGGAACAGTGCGACGAAGCCGAGCGTCGCGCCGGCCGCATAACGCAGGCTCGCGCCGAGGCCGTGGCGTGCGCCGGCACTGAGCGCGACGATATTGACGGGACCGGGGGTGATCGACGAGGCGAGCGCGAACGCGGCCATCGAAACCAGCATGCTCATCGGGTGTCTCCATGCGACATGTTGAAAGTCGCATCGAGACTACGGGAGCCGCACCGGCCCGTATTGAAGAAAACTGCCCTCGGCGGCGCGCGGCCGCCGTCAGTGCAATGCGCGCGGCGCGTGCGCCGGCCGCGTGGCGTGCGGATCGGCCGCGCCGGCGGCATCGGTTGCATCGGCTGCATCGGCCGGGCGCAGCGGGCCGCCCGCGCAGGGTTGCGTCGACACCGAGAAACCGAACGTATTGACGCCGCCCGAGCACGCGACGAACACGCTGCCGCCGTGCATCTCGGCCACGGCCTTGACGATCGACAGCCCGAGCCCGTGGTTTTCCTTGCTGTTCGCGCGCGCTTCCTCGAGCCGGTAGAAGCGTTCGAACACGTGCGAACGCTGCACGGGATCGATCGGCTCGCCGGGGTTCGAGACGGCCATGTCGACCAGCGTGTCGCGGCGCGTGATCGTCACGTTCACCGTCGCGCCGGGCGCCGAATGCTGGATCGCGTTGATCAGCAGGTTCGTCATCGCGCGGCGGAACAACGACGGATCGACGGCCGCGCGCGCATCGCCGTGCAGTTCGGCGCGCAGTTGCGCTTCGTCGAGCGGGATTTCGAGGAAGTCGAGCATGCGCCGCACCTCGTCGGCGAGCGACACGTCCTTCAGGTCGGTCGCGCGTTCGCCGCGATCGCTGCGCGACAGGAACAGCATGTCGTTGATGATCACGCGCAGCCGTTCGAATTCCTCGAGGTTCGACTGCAGCGTCTGGCGCATCCGGTCGACCGAGCGGTCGCGGCTCGTCAGCGCGACCTGGGTCTGGCCGATCAGGATGCTGACCGGCGTGCGCAGCTCGTGCGCGACGTCGGCGTTGAATGCTTCGAGCCGCGCGTAGGTTTGCTGGATGCGTTCGAGCGCGCCGTTGAACGAGGTGGCGAGATCGCGCAGCTCGGCCGGCAGCGCGTCGGTCTGCAGCCGCTGGCGGCGGTTCGCGAGGCTGATCGCCGACGCGTCCTGCGACAGCCGGTCGAGCGGCGCGAGCCCGAAGCGGGCGACCGCGCGGCTCAGCAGCAGCGTGATGACGGTCGCCGTCGCGATCAGCGCGGCGAGCGTCCAGCCGAAGCGGCGCAGCATCCGCTGCGTGCGCTCGCACGAGCTGGCGACGATCAGCTTCAGCGTCGGCCGCTCGCCGTTGCCGGCTACCGTGACGGTCTTCGTCATTACGTCGTAGCTGCTGTCGTTCAGCGCGTAGCGCTGGAACGAGCCGTCCGGCGGCTCGATGGGCACGCCGTTCACGGGGTTGCCGAAGCGGAAGGCGGGATCCGGACTGACGATCTGGTAGTGCGTCGAGCCGTCTGGCGGTTCGAAATCGCTGAGCTTCTCCTGCAGGAGGCGCCCGCGCGCGGCCGTGGTTGCATGCGACACGATCAATTCGGCGACCTTGGCGCGCGTATCGAGCGTCGCGCGCAGCTCGGCGAAGAGCTGGCGCTCCATCATCACGAACAGCCCGCAGCCGACCAGCGTGAACACGAGCAGCGACACGATGCCGAACATCGCCGACAGCCGCAGGACGATCGAGCGTTTCATGTGTGCCTCTCGGTGTCGCCGTCCTCGCGCGCCTCGAGCACGTAGCCCATCCCGCGGATCGTGTGCAGCAGCTTGTCCGCGAACGGGCCGTCGAGTTTCGCGCGCAGGCGCTTGATCGCCGTCTCGACGACGTTCGCGTTGCTGTCGAAGTTCACGTCCCACACGAGTTCGGCGATCGTCGTTTTCGACAGCACCTCGCCGCTGCGCCGCGCGAGCACGCCGAGCAACTGGAATTCCTGCGCGGTCAGGTCGAGGCGCGTGCCGTCGCGGGTCGCGCGGCGGCCGATCAGGTCGACGCGCAGGTCGCCGATCGAGATCAGCGTCGATTCCTGCACGCGCGCGCGGCGCGTCAGCGCGCGCAGCCGTTCGATCAGTTCGAGGAACGAGAAGGGCTTGGTCAGGTAGTCGTCGGCGCCGCCGCGCAGCCCGCGCACGCGGTCGTCGACGCGGTCGCGCGCGGTCAGCATGATGACGGGCGTCTGCTTCTGCGCGCGCAACGCACGCAGCACGCCGAAGCCGTCGAGCTTCGGCAGCATCACGTCGAGCACGACCACGTCGTAGTCGAATTCGACGGCCTTCCACGCGCCGTCCTCGCCGTCGAGCGCGGTGTCGACGACCCAGCCTTCCTCGGTCAGGCCGCTCTTCAGGTATTCGACGACTTTCGGTTCGTCTTCGACGATCAGGACTTTCATGTTCTTGTTCCGCGTAACCGGGTTAAGGGCCGACGCCCGCGCTGCGCTGCGGGCCTGCCGCGACGTCGGACGGCGTACCGCCGTCCCAGCCGCCGCCGAGCGCCTTCGCGAGAAAGACGACGAGCGCCGCGCGCTGGCCCTGGATCTGCACGGCCTGGCGCTCGCTCGTCAGCAACTGCTGCTGGGCCGTCAGTACGTCGATGAACGGCGTCAGGCCGCCCGCGTAGCGATCCTGCGCGAGCGACACGAGCTTGCGCGCGTCGTCGACGGCCGCCGCTGCCTGCTGCGCGGCGTCGGCCAGCACCGACAGGCCCGTCACCGCATTTTGCACCTCCTGGAACGCGGTGAGCACGGTCTGCCGGTAGCTGGCCTGCGCCGCGGTATAGCCTGCCTGCGCGAAATCGACGCCGGCCTTCAGCTTGCCGCCTTCGAACAGCGGCTGGCTGACCGACGCGCCGACCGACCACAGCAGCGCCGGCACGGTGAACAGGCCCGCGAAGCGCGTCGCATCCCAGCCGATGTCCGGCGACAGCGTGATGCGCGGGAAATACGCGGCGCGCGCGACACCGATCTGCGCGTTCGCGGCGGCCATCGCGCGCTCGGCCGACGCGACGTCGGGGCGCCGCTGCAGCAGGTCGCTCGGCATGCCGGTCGGCAGCGCGGGCGCGTTGATCGGCACCACGCGCGGCGGCAGCGAGAAGTCGGGGGCCGGCGTGCCGACCAGCGTCGCGATCGCGGTTTCGACCTGCGTGCGCTGCTGAATCAGCAACTGCAACTGCGTGCGCGTCGCGTCGAGCTGCGAGCGCTGCTGCAGCAGGTCGAGGCCCGATACCGCGCCGAGTTCGTGACGCGCGCTTACGTAGTCGAGCGCTTTTTGCTGCAGGTCGATCGAACGTTTGACGACATCGATCTCGCTGTCGAACTCGCGCAGCGCGAAATAGCTCGACGCGAGATCGGCGGTCAGCACGAGGCGCGCGTTCGCGAAATCGTCGTGCGCCTGCTCGGTGCTTGCCTGCGCGGATTCGACGCTGCGCCGCACGCGGCCGAACAGGTCGAGTTCGTAGCTGACGCTCGCGCCGACCTGGATGTCGTTCTGCACGGTCGACATGCTCTGCGTCGCGTAGTTGGTCCGCGGCCGGTCGGCGGAGATCTTGAAGCGCTGGCCGCTAGCGTTCAGGCCGACGGCCGGATACTGCGCGGACGCGACCGACGCGAGCGTTGCCTTTGCCTGGTCGTAGCGCGCGGCGACGGCCTTCAGGTTCTGGTTGTTGCGCAGCGCGTCGGTTTCGAGCGCATCGAGCTGCGGATCGCCGAAGGCGGTCCACCACGCGGGATCGAGCGGCGCACGGGCCGGCGCGGCCGGGTGCCAGTACGCGTCGGCCGGGTCGAGCCGCCACGCGGCCGGCGTATCGACGGCCGGGCGCCGGTAGTCGGGGCCGACCGTGCAGCCGGCGAGGGCGGCTGCCGCCACGACCGCGGTGAGCGCCGCGGGCCGCACGCGGGCACGTTTCGCGATCACGACTTCGCTCCCGCGACGGCCGATGCGGGTTTTGCCGCCGGCGTCGACACGACGACCGGGTCGCCGTTCGCGAGCGCGTCGCTCGGGTTCGCGACGAGGCGGTCGTTCGGCGTGATCGGCCCGTCGACCTCGAGCGTCTGCCCGATCGTGCGCACGACCGTCACCGGTTTCAGGCGGACCTGGCCGTTCGCGTCGACGGTCGCGACCGTCGGGCCTTCGGCACGGAACAGCAACGGATTGGAAGGGATCTGCAGGCGGCCGATCGGCGTCATCGGCAGCGTCGCCTGCACGTACGCGCCGGGCAGCAGCCGGCCGTCGGGGTTCGGCAGCGTGATCTCGATCTGCAGCGAGCGGGTTGCGACATCGATCGCCTCGGACGTGCGCGTGATCGTGCCGTCGAAGGTCCGGCCCGGCAGCTCGGCCTGCGCGACGCTCACGTGCTGGTCGACCTTCACCTGCTGCGCGTACGCCTGCGGCACCTGTACGTAGAGGCGCAGCCGGTCGGCCTGCACGACGGTGAACAGCGAGCGGCCTGCATTGCCGGAGCTGACGAGATCGCCGACGTCGACGTTGCGCTGCGTGACGATCCCGTCGATCGGCGCGACGATCCGCTGAAAGCCCTTCAGTTCGGTGAGCCGGCGCATGTTCGCATCGGCCGCGGCGAGGTTCGCGGTGCCCTGGTTGAATGCGCCCTGGCGGTCGTCGAGTTCCTGCTGCGACACGGCATCGCGCTGGCGCAGTTGCTGCGCGCGGTCGAACGACGTCTTCGCGAGCGCGAGCGCCGCCTGCGCCTGCTGCCGTTGCGCGGTGGCCTGCGCGAGCTCCTGGTTCAGCTCGGGTGTGTCGAGTTCGGCGAGCACTTGCCCCTGCTTCACATGCGCGCCGATGTCGGCCTGCCAGCGCAGCACATAGCCGCTCGCGCGCGCGAAGATCGGCGCCTCGACGAAGCCGCGCAGCGTGCCGGGCAGCGTGAGCTTGCCGCCGGTGGCCGCGTCGACCGGGCGCACGACGTTCACGTACTGGCGCGTGTTCTGCTCGGCGATCGCGTCGAGCCGGTTGCGGTTCAGCACGTTGACGACGATCGTGCGCGCGGCGCCGGCGGCCAGCAGCACGCCGATCACGATCAGCACGATTCGCCCGCGCCGCGACACCGACGTGCGCGTCGGCAGGTGCATGCCGTGCTCGTCCACCTGGATGCCGACGGAGCTGTGATGTTTCTCTTCCATGAATTAACCGGGTCTATAGGCGAAGGTCAGTGTCCGGCCTGGCGCGCGCGCCGGCGGGCCAGCCGCGAATGCACGCCGCCGAACACGAGCGGCACGAACAGCAAGGTCGAAACGGTTGCGAACAGCAGCCCGCCGATCACCGCGCGGCCGAGCGGCGCGTTCTGCTCGGCGCCTTCGCCGAGACCGAGCGCCATCGGCACCATCCCGATGATCATCGCGAGCGCCGTCATCAGCACCGGCCGGATCCGCGTCGCGCCGGCCTCCAGCGCGGCCGTGAGCGGCGGCGCGCCGGCCGCGAGGCGCTGGCGTGCGAACGACACGACGAGAATGCTGTTCGCGGTCGCGACGCCCACCGTCATGATCGCGCCGGTCAGCGCGGGCACGCTCAGGTGCGTGCCGGTGATGAACAGCATCCACGCGATGCCGGCGAGCGCGGCCGGCATCGCGCTGATGATGATCAGCGGGTCGAGCCACGACTGGAAATTGACGACGATCAGCAGGTAGACGAGCACGATCGCCATCGCGACACCCGCGCCGAGGCCGAGATACGACGTGCGCATCGTCTCGATCTGGCCGCGCATCGTCAGGTCGGTGCCGCGCGGCAGGCTCGCGCGCATGTCGGACACGATGCGGTCGATCTCGCCTGCGACCGAGCCGAGGTCGCGGCCCTCGACGCTCACGTACAGGTCGATCGCCGGGCGGATGTTGTAGTGCGTGATCACGGCCGGGTTCGCGGCGGTGCGCACCTGCACCAGGTTGCCGAGCAGTTGCAGCGGCATGCCCGTGCGGCCACTCGCCGAAATCGGCGTGCCGAGCAGGTCGTCGACCGACGAGATGCTGTATTGCGGGGTCTGGATCTGCAGCGGGTACTGGACGCCGGTTCGCGGGTTGATCCAGAACGACGGCGTCGTCTGCGAACTGCCGGACAGCGAGATCAGCATGTTCTGCGCGACGTTCTGCGCGGAGAGATTGAGCTGCTGCATGCGCGTACGATCCATGTCGGCCAGCAGGGTCGGCTCGTCGTTGCGTTGCAGCACGTGCACGTCGACGGCGCCGGGGATTTGCCTGACCTTTTTCATCAGGTTGCTCGCGATTGTCATGTTACTCGCGAGATCGTTGCCGAGCACCTGCACGTCGATCGCGGCCGGCTGACCGAAGTTGAGGATCTGCGTGATGATGTCCGACGGCTGGAAGAAGAACTCGACGCCCGGGAAGCGCTCGGGCAGCAGCTTGCGCAGCGCCTGCACGTAATGTTGGGTCGCGCGGTGGCCGGGCTTCAGCGCGATCAGCAGCTCGCCGTCGAGCGTGCCGATGGTGCCGGCATTGCTGTACGACAGGTTGATGCCGCTCACGGGCAGCCCGAGGTTGTCGACGATCGCGCCGAGCTCGTCGGGCGGCACGACTTCGCGGATCACGCGCTCGACCTGGTCGGCGAGGCGCGCGGTTTCCTCGATCCGGTAGCCGGTCGGCGCGCGCATGTGCAGCCGGATGTTGCCGGAATCGGCGTTCGGGAAGAAGTCGCGGCCGAGCGCGAACACGAGGCCCGTCGACAGCACGCAGAAGCCGAGGAAGCACATCGCGTAGAAGCGGCGGCGCACGAGCAGCATGCTGAGCAGCACGATGTACCACGCGCGCAGCCCCTCGAACGCGTTGTTGAATGCATGATGCACGCGTGCGAAACGCGACGTCGCATGATCGGGGCCGGTGCTCGCCTGCTGCGGGCGGAACAGCAGCATCGCCAGCGTCGGCACGAGCGTGCGCGACAGCACGTACGACGCGAGCATCGCGAACACGACGGCTTCCGCGAGCGGCACGAACAGGTAGCGCGCGACGCCCGTCAGGAAGAACATCGGCACGAACACGATGCAGATGCACAGCGTCGACACGAACGCGGGCACCGCGATCTCGCCGGCGCCTTCGAGGATCGCCTCGTGCAGGTCCGTACTGAACGACGACCCCCACGCTCCCTTCGGTCGCTGCCCCCCGAGGGGGGCGCTCGGCACGCTTGGGGCGGCCCGGCGCGTGCCGAGATGCAGGTGCCGCTCGATGTTCTCGATCGTGACGGTCGCGTCGTCGACCAGGATCCCGACCGCGAGCGCGAGCCCGCCGAGCGTCATGATGTTGATGGTCTCGCCGAGCGCCGACAGCGCGATCAGCGACGTGAAGATCGACAGCGGAATCGAGATCGCGATGATCAGCGTGCTGCGCCAGTTGCCGAGGAACAGCAGGATCATCATCGCGGTCAGCACGGCGGCGATCAGCGCCTCGTGGATCACGCCCTGCACGGCCGCGTTGACGAACACCGACTGGTCGAACAGCGGCGTGATCGTGAGCCCTTCGGGAAGCGTCGGGATCACCTTCGGCAGCAGCGCCTTCAGGTCCGACACGACCTTGAGCGTCGACGCGTCACCGCTTTTCAGGATCGACACGAGCACGCCGCGCTGGCCGTTCTGGCGCACCACGTTGGTCTGCGGCGCGAAGCCGTCGCGCACCGCCGCGACCTCGTTCAGGTAGGTCGTCGCGCCGCCGACGGTCTGGATCGGCAGGCGGCTGATGTCCGCGATCGTGTCGGCCGACGCGTTGGTGTCGATCCGGTATTCGGTCTGGCCCATCTTCGCGGTGCCGGTCGGCAGCACGAGGTTCTGCGCGTTGACCGCGTTGACGATGTCGGCGGGCGTGAGCCCCTTCGCGAGCAGCGCCTGCGGATCGAGGTCGATCGCGACCACGCGCGTGCGGCCGCCGTACGGGAACGGGATCTGCACGCCCGGAACCGTGATCAACTGCGGGCGCAGGAAGTTGAGTGCGATGTCGGCGAGCGATTGTTCGCTGAGCGTCTTGCTCGACAGCCCGAGCTGGATCACCGGGATGCTCGACGCGGAATAGGTGATCACGAGCGGCGGCGTCGCGCCCTGCGGCATCTGCCGCACGATCGCCTGCGCGGACGAGACCGTCTGCGCGATCGCCGTCTGCACGTTCGCGCCGGGCTGCAGGAACACCTTCACGACCGCGATGCCGGGCAGCGACGTCGACTCGACATGCTGGATGTTGTTGACGGTCGTCGTCAGGATCCGTTCATGGACGGCCGTGATGCGGTTCGTCATCTCCGTCGCGGAGAAGCCGCTGTAATTCCAGATCACGCTGATCACGGGAATGTTGATCGCGGGCAGCACGTCGACCGGCGTGCGCATCAGCGCAAGCGGGGTGGCCAGCACGACCATGATGGCCATGACGATGAACGTGTAGGGGCGCCTGAGCGCGAGATTGACAATCCACATGGAGGCAGCGGGTCAGGCGGTGATCAGGCGTCGGTGAAGGGAACCCGAATGATAGGCGTCGGCGTGGAACGGGTTACTGTCGCGAAACTGGCGGAACTGTCAGGTTGTGGCGCGGTCGCGGACGGCCGATTCTGCAGACGGAAAGCGTGCGCATGCCGCGACCCGCGAACGGCTGCGGCAACGGCTGCGCGCGTCGTGCCGGCGACGGCTTCGCTTATCGCGCCGCGCTCAGATCTGCTCCATCCCGACGCGCGCGAGCGCGCCCAGATCGACGACCTCGATCTGGTTGTATGCGAGCCGCAGCGCGCCGAGCTTCTCGAGTTGCTGCAGCGCCTGGTTGATCCGCTGCCGCGACACGCCGACGAGCATCCCCAGTTCCTCCTGCGAGATCGACAGCGACGGGCCGGTATCCGGATACAGGTCGCGGTTGAAGAGCTGCGCGAGCGACTGCGCGACGCGCGCATCGACGTCGAGCAGCCGGCTGTTCTGGATCGACGCGATGAATTCGCCCATCCGGTTGTTCAACTGATGGATCACGAAGCGCGTAAACGGCAGGCTCGTGTCGAGCAGCGCATGGAACGTGTCGACCGGCACGAACAGCACGGTCGAGCGTTGGATCGCAACGACCTCGTACTTGCGCAGCTCGCGCTTGATCACGCTGCCTTCGCCGAACCAGCCGCCCGACGGCACGCCGGAAAACGTGCAGCCGCGCCCCGACGCGTTGAAGATCGCGAGCTTCAGCAGCCCGCGATGCACGCCGATCCAGTATTCGGACGGCGCGAGCCGGTGCGCGATCACGTCGCCGGCCTCGCACTGCTCGACGCGCGACTGCGCGAGCACCAGCGCCTGGTGTTCGGGCGCGAGCGTGCGGAACCACGCGCACTGGCCGAACAGCGTCGACAGCGCCGGCAGCGGGCCCGGTTCGGGAAGCGCGTCGGCCGGGTGGGCGGCCGCGTCGGGCGGCGCAACGAGGTGGTCGTGCATGGGTGCGGGTTTGCGAGGATAGGGATAACGCGCGGCGCTCGAAAGGCACTCTGTCGTTTCGATGACAGACGGCTCACAATAACGCCCGTTAGGCTGTCGGCAATTGAACCACATCAAAACGATCCGGGGTGCATGCACCCCGGTCGACAGAACACGGGAGACAGGATCATGACGCAGATGTTCGAGGCCGGGCTCGGCCGCCGCGATGCCAATTACGTACCGCTCACCCCGATCGACTTCCTGGTCCGGACGGCCGAAGTCTACGGCGAGCGCCTCGCGATCGTGCACGGCGACGTGCGGCGCACGTGGGGCGAGACCTATACGCGCGCGAAGCAACTGGCGAGCGCGCTCGCGCAGGCCGGCGTCGAGCGAGGCGACACGGTCGCGGCGATGCTGCCGAACATTCCGGCGATGGTCGAGGCGCATTTCGGCGTGCCGATGGCCGGCGCCGTGCTCAATACGATCAACACGCGGCTCGACGTGCCGTCGGTGCTGTTCATGCTGCGTCACGGCGAGGCGAAGGTGCTGATCGTCGACACCGAATACGCGGAGTTCGCGCATCGCGCGGCGCTCGAGGTGCCGGGCCTGAAGATCGTCAGCGTCGCCGACGCGATGCCGGCCGATCCCGACCGTTTCGCGGGCGCGACCGACTATGAAGCATTCGTCGCCGGCGGCGACGCCGACTACGTATGGACGCCGCCCGCCGACGAATGGGACGCGATCGCGCTGAACTACACGTCGGGCACGACCGGCGACCCGAAGGGCGTCGTCTATCACCATCGCGGCGCGTATCTGGCGGCGATCAGCAACATCCTCGAATGGGACATGCCGAAGCACGCGGTGTATCTGTGGACGCTGCCGATGTTCCACTGCAACGGCTGGTGCTTCCCGTGGGCCGTCGCGGCGCGCGCGGGCGTGAACGTGTGCCTGCGCAAGTTCGACGCGAAGACCGTGTTCGACCTGATCCGCCGCGAGCGCATCACGCACTATTGCGGCGCGCCGATCGTGCAGAGCGCGATCGCGAACGCGCCGGCCGAATTCCGCGCAGGGATCGACCACACGGTGCACGCGATGGTCGCGGGCGCGGCACCCGCGCCGGCCGTGATCGCGAAGATGAAGGAGATCGGCTTCGACCTGCTGCACGTGTATGGGCTGACAGAGGTCTACGGCCCGGCAACCGTGTGCGCGAAGCAGTCGCACTGGGAAGACTTGCCCGATGAGGAGCGTGCGCGGCTCAATGCGCGCCAGGGCGTGCGCTACCACCTGGAAGCGGGCGCGACGGTGCTCGATCCCGACACGATGGCGCCGGTGCCGGCCGACGGCGAGACGCTCGGCGAGATCATGTTCCGCGGCAACATCTGCATGAAGGGCTACCTGAAGAACCCGAAGGCGACCGACGAGGCGTTCCACGGCGGCTGGTTCCATACGGGCGATCTCGGCGTGCTGACGGCGGACGGCTATATCCGCATCAAGGACCGCCGCAAGGACATCATCATCTCCGGCGGCGAGAACATCTCGAGCATCGAGGTCGAGGACGCGCTGTACCGGCATCCGGCCGTCGCGGTCGCGGCCGTCGTTGCGATGCCCGACCCGAAATGGGGCGAGGTGCCGTGCGCGTTCGTCGAGCTGCGCGAAGGCGCGCGCGCGACCGAGGAGGAGATCGTCGCGCACTGCCGGCAACTGCTCGCGGGCTTCAAGGTGCCGAAGGCCGTGCGCTTCGGCGAGCTGCCGAAAACATCGACCGGCAAGATCCAGAAGTTCCAGTTGCGCAATGCGGTCGGGTCGGACAAGGCGATCGACCTTGCGGGCGACAAGAAATAACGGACGCGTGGCGCGTCGCGCGGCTCAATGCACGACGAGCCACGCGACCGCCAGATAGCGGCCCACCTTCGCGATCGTGACGATCGCGAGAAACGTCGGCAGCGGCTCACGCAGCACGCCGGCGATCATCGTCAGCGGATCGCCGATCACCGGCGCCCAGCTCAGCAGCAGCGACCAGCGGCCGTAGCGCGCATACCAGCGCTCGGCGCGCGCGAGCGCGGACGGCTTGACCGGAAACCAGCGGCGGTCGCGGAAATGCTCGATGCCGCGCCCGAGCGCCCAGTTGATCGCGGAGCCGGCGACGTTGCCGATGCTGGCAACGAGCACCAGCGCCCACACGGGTTCGCGCCCGGCGAGCAGCAGGCCGGCGAGCACGGCTTCGGACTGGAGCGGCAACAGGGTCGCGGCGACCATCGACACGGCGAACAGGCCGCCGTAAGTGAGCAATTCGGACATCGCGCGATTGTACCGGCCGCACGCCGGCCGCTCCGGGTCACACCGTCACGGGCTCACGGGCTCACGGGCTCACGGGCTCACGGAGTCACGGGCTCACGGAGTCACGGAGTCACGGAGTCACGGAGTCACGGGGGCTGGCGGCAGCGGCCGTGCCAAACAGCAGCCGCGAGATCACCGACTGGCCGATGGTCACGACGAAGCGCGCACCCGGCCGCTCAGTTCCAGCCGACCATGATCGCGCCCATCCCGACGAGCAGCCCACCCGTCACGCGGTTCATCGCGCGCATCCGCGCCGGCCGCTGCAACGCGCGGCTCAGCCGGTGCGAGAACAGCGCCATCGATGCGACACCACCCGCGAACAGCAGCGCGAACGTCGCGGCGAGCAGCAGGAATTGAAGATTCAGGCTCCAGTCGGCATTCGGGCTGATGAACTGCGGAAAGAACGACGGAAAGAACAGCAGCGTCTTCGGATTCAGGCCCGACGTCGCGACGCCGCGCCAGAACAGCGCGCGTCCCGTGTCGGTGTCCTGCGGGACGATCGCGGCGCCGGTTTCTGCCGAAGCGGCGGGCGCGCCGGCCGGTGCACGGCTGAGCCATTGCTTGCCGCCGAGCCACACGAGATACGCGGCGCCGGCCCAGCGCAGCACGGTCAGCGCGTGCTCGTTGATATGCACCAGCGAATTCAGGCACAGCGCGGTCAGCGCGAGTTGCAGCAGCACGGCGAGCGTGCCGCCCCACACGCACGGCAGCGCGCGACGCCAGCCGGCGCGCAACGCCTGGTTCATCGTGAGCAGGTTGACGGGGCCGGGTGCGTAGATGAGAACGACGGAAGCAGCGAGGAACGACAGATAAAGCCTGAACGACATGACGGGACGGGCAGGAACGGGGAGGCAGGCACCGGCTCCGCACGCGGTCGGATAGGCGTGCGGGCGGCGGGGAATCGCATGCCTGCTTGTCCGGCACCGCAACTCGTGATTGCGGCCGTGCGTCCCGGTGCGAAGGGGTTGTCGCGGGGAGCGTGCCGGGCAACAGGCATGGTGAAAATGTATCAAGCGGGCCGATTAAAAGGCTTCCTGTTTTCCGCCAAAACAGACCTGAAACCGGAATCCTGTTCAGTTAGAATGCGGATTTTAAGTAGAAAATTCTTCTCATCATGGCTACCCGCGAACGCACGCCGAAAACGCTCGACAATCAGGACCGCAAGATCCTTGGGGCATTGCAGAAAAATGCGCGGCTGTCGAACGCCGAACTCGCCGAACAGATCGGCATGTCGACGACCGCGTGCTGGAACCGCACGCGGCAGCTCGAAGTCGACGGCTACATCGACGGTTACGTCGCGCTGGTCAACCAGCGCATGCTCGGCTACGCGGACATCGTGATCCTCGAAGTCACGCTCGATCGCCACGAAGACGATGCGCTTGCGCGTTTCGGCGCCGAACTGGCGGCGCTGCCGGAAGTGCTCGAGGCATATCTGGTGTCGGGCGAGTATGACTACTGGATCAAGGTCGCGGTGGACGGCACGGCCGGCTACGAGCGGTTCCTGCGCGAAAAGCTGTACAGGATCTCGAGCATCCGTCACAGCCGCTCGATGTTCGCGCTGCGATGCATGAAGGATGTGCCTTCGATCCAGGTGTGAACGTTCGGGGCGCGGGACGCTGCGCGCGCAGCACGGCGCGTGTTGTCCATCGCCCGCGATCGGTGTGCGCGGCCGTCTTCGACGCGCAATGCGCACTGGCCGGCGCTCACATCGAGCCGTGACGGAAGGTAAAACGAAAGCGTTTGAATGCTTTCGGCAAGGTTGCCGTCACCGGTGGTTCATTCCCGGTCATTATCCTGCCGTTCGTTACGAATTATTACCCCTCGCTTCGACGGGGCGGTGAAAACGTTCTCATTCGACGAACAGGAGCCTCCGTGTACAAAATTCTCGTTCTAGCCGGAGCGGTTGCCGCGACATTGACCGCGTGCAACAGCGATTCCGTGAACACGACCGCGACGCTCGGCGACACGACGTCGACGCTGCTGTCGACCGGACAGCGCATCACGCCGGCGGCCGCGCCCGGCACGACGCTCGTCGCGCTGAACCCGGGGCTGCAGGACGTGCCGGACCTGATCGCCGGCCAGCCGGTGTCGGAGGCGCTCAGCCCGGACCGCAAGACGCTGCTGGTGCTGACGAGCGGCTACAACAACAGGCTGGACGCGGGCGGCAAGCTGATCAATGCCGATTCGAACGAGTATGTGTTCGTGTTCGACGTGTCGGGCGGCACGCCGGTGAAGAAGCAGGTGCTGCCGGTGGCGGATACCTACGTCGGCATTGCTTTCGCGCCGGACGGCCAGCATTTCTACGTGACCGGCGGCGGCGACGACAACCTGCACGTGTTCGCGTTGTCGCAGGGCGCATGGGGCGAAGCCGGCGCGCCGATCGCGCTGAATCACAAGGGCGGCAACGGCCTCGGCAGCTCGCCGCTCGCGACCGGCGTCGACGTGACGGCGGACGGCAAGCGCGCGGTCGTCGCGAACCGCTATCACGACAGCGTCACGCTGGTCGATCTCGCCGCGGGCGCCGTGCTCGCCGAACGCGATCTTCGCCCGGGCAAGAGCGGCGGCGCATCGGGCACGCCGGGCGGCGAATATCCGAACGCGGTGCGCATCGTCGGCAACAAGACGGCCTACGTGTCGAGCGAACGCGATCGGGAGGTCGTCGTCGTCGATATCTCGACCAATGCGCCGCAGATCGTCACGCGTATCCCGGTCAAGGGCAACCCGAACAAGATGGTGCTGAACCGGGCGCAGACGCGCCTCTACGTCGCGTCCGACAACGCCGACATCGTGTCGGTGATCGATACGGCATCGAACAAGGTCGTGTCGAGCGTGTCGACGGTTGCGCCCGCGGGGCTCGTCACCGAAATGCAGTATCGCGGCGCGTCGCCGAACGGGCTCGCGCTGTCGCCGGACGAAACCGCACTGTACGTGACCAATCGCGGCACCAACGACGTCGCGGTCGTATCGCTGTCCGGCGATACGGCGAAAGTGACCGGACTGATTCCGACCGGATGGTATCCGTCCGATGTCGCGGTCGGCGCGAACAACGCGCTCTACATGGTCTACACGAAGAACATGCCGGGGCCGAATCCGGGCAACTGCAAGGACAGCGGCCGGACCGTGCCGTGCCCGGTCAAGAACTCGCCCGTGCACCTCGTGGAGAACCAGTACATCGAGCAGTTGAGCAAGGGCGGCTTCATGTGGATGCCCGCGCCGGACAGCGCGACGCTCGGTCTGCTGACGAAGCAGGTTGCCGACAACAACAGCTTCAATGCCGCGCTCTCCAGCGCCGACGTCGCGACGATGAACGCGCTGCGGCAGAAGATCAAGCACGTGATCTATATCGTCAAGGAGAACCGCACGTATGACCAGATCCTCGGCGATCTGGGCCGCGGGAACGGCGACCCGTCGCTGGCCGAGTTCCCGGACGCGACGACGCCGAGCATGCACGCGCTCGCGAAGACGTTCGTCACGCTCGACAACTTCCACGATTCCGGCGACGTGAGCGGCAACGGCTGGCCGTGGTCGACCGGCGCGCGCGAATCCGACGCCGGCGCGAAGATGCTGCCCGTCAACTATGCCAGCAGCCCGGCGCGCAGCGGCTCGCGCGGCGGCTCTTACGACTGGGAAGGCCAGAACCGCAACGTCGACGTGGGCCTGACCGGCGCGCAACGCACGACGGCGAACCCGCTCACGCCAACCGACCCCGACCTGCTGCCCGGCACGGCCGACGTGTCGGCACCGGACGGCCCGTCCGACGCCGTACAGCAGGGCTATATCTGGAACGCCGCGCTGCGCGCGGGCCTGACGGTGCGCAACTACGGCTTCTTCATGGATATCTCGCGCAACGGCGGCCCGAATGCGATTCCGATGGATCGCGCGGCGTTTGCCGACAACAAGGTGCAGGGCTACAGCGTGACGCCTGCGCTCGTCGATCGCACCGATCCGTATTTCCGCGGTTATGACAACGCGTATCCGGACCTGTACCGCGAGCTGGAGTGGGAGCGCGAATTCAACCAGTTCGTCGCCAACGGCCAGATGCCCGCGCTGACGCTGTTGCGCCTGCCGCATGACCATACCGGCAGCTTTGCGTCGTCGCTGGACGGCGTCAACACGCCGGAGCTCGACATGGCCGACAACGACTATGCGGTCGGCCGCGTCGCGCAGGCGCTGGCGAACAGCCGGTATGCGTCGGACACGCTGATCTTCATCGTCGAGGACGATGCGCAGGACGGGCCGGACCACGTCGACGCCCATCGCAGCACGGCATTCGTGATCGGGCCGTACGTGAAGCAGAACGCGGTCGTCAGCACGCATTACACGACGGTCAACATGATCCGCACGATCACGGAGGTGCTGAATCTCGATCACCTCGGGCTGTTCGACGCGACGCAAGGGCCGATGACCGACGTGTTCGACATGAGCCAGTCGAAGTGGACGTACAAGGCGGTCGCGTCGGGCCTGCTCGCGAATACGCAGTTGCCGATCCCGGCCGGTGACATCAAGACGGCCGCGTTGAAGCCGACGCACGGGATGCGCTACTGGGCAGCGGTCACGCGCGGGATGGACTTCTCGGTCGAGGACCGGCTCGATGCGGTCGCGTACAACAAGGTGCTGTGGAAGGGGCTGATGGGGGCGAAGGCGTACCCGGTGCGGCCGGGCGACACGCAGCAGGCGACGCGGCGGCACGACGACGATGACGACGCGCGGCCGAAGACCGCGACGCATGCAGTGAAGGGCTGACGCCCGCCCGTCGCGGGAACCTGGCCGGGAGACCGGCGCAGGCCGCGGCGGACAGCATGCCGGATGACGAATGACGGTCCGCTCGACGGACCGTCATTCATTTCAAACCGGTGCAGCCCCGGTCGTTCCGTTCAGCGCGGGAGTCGCGCGTGTGCTTCGGCGATGACTTCGCAGTTATCGAGGTGGAGTTGCCAGGCTTCTGCAAGCAGCTCGCCAACGCGTGCGAGCCAGCCAGCGGATTGGGTGGAACGATCGGAGACATTAGACGTTTGCATGACGAAGCCCCATAGAGGTGGCGAGTTAGGGATAACCCTGATCATAACGAAGTGCCACCGCTTTGTGAAATGCGATTTCGTTATATGAGAATTACTGACAATTCATGTTGCTGCTGCGCAACATGAATTAGGGTGGTCCGCCAGGTCGCGGACAGGCGCGACAAGGCCGTGGCAAGCACGGCCTTGCAAGGAGAAAGAGAGGGGGAATCGAGCGACGGGGTGGACGGCGGCGCTGCGGCGATTACCGGCCGATCCACCCGAACCGCCACGACAGCCGCCGTGTCGCGGCGAGCAGCGCTTGCGCGAGGTCGCTGTCCGGCCCGCGCGGAAAGCCGCGCGACGAGCCGATGATCGCGATCACCAGCCGGATGCTGCCGGTGTGATCGAACACGGGCGCGGCGACCGTCCCGATGCCCGGCACCGGCGCGTCGAACGCGAAATCGAGCGCGTCCGCGCGGATCGCCGCGAGCCGCGCGCGGAACGCGTCGTCGGCCTGCGCGGGGCCGCCACCGGCGAGGCGCACGGGCTCGTTGGCGAGCAGGTCGGCCAGCACGTCGTCGGACATGCCGGCCGCGAAGATCCGGCCGATCGCCGTATTGACGAGCGACATCACGGTGCCGACCTGCAGGCTCACGTGCTGCGGCCGTGCCGACTCCTCGAGGCGGATCACGGTCGGCCCGAGCGGCCCGAGCGTCGCGGCGGCCACGCTCATGTCGGTCGCGGCGGCCAGTGCGACGATCTCGGCTTCCGCGTCGCGCGTCGGCGACACGCGCTGCATCGCGATCAGGCCGAGCGCCTGCCCGAGCGGGCCGCCGTCGAAACAGCCGGCGTCGTCGCGGCTCAGCAGGCCGATCTTCTGCAGGCTGACGAGATGCGGAAACGCCTTTGCCGCCGGCATCCCGGCCGCCGCCGCGAGATCGCGCAGCGGCAGCGCGCGTCCGGCCGATACCAGCGCGAGCAGCAGTTCACCGGTGCTGTCGAGCGCGTTGATCCCGCGCTGCGCCTTCGCGTCGTCGCCCAGCGCGGGCGGCACGTGCGCTGCACCCGCCGCCGGCACGGGCGGCGGTTCCGCACGTTCCGCACCGAGCGACGCGGTGGCCTGCCGCGCCGCATCGCGCAAGGCGGTCGCGATCGGGCCGTCCCAGCCGACCTCGATCGACCCGGACGAGCCGATCACCGTCAACGCGAGCTGCAGGCGCCCGTGCGCGTCGAATACCGGCACGCACATCGCGCTGACGCCGGGGCTCGGCCGGTCGACGCTGCGCTCGATGCCGCGCGCGCGGATCGCGTCGAGTTCGGCCAGTTGTGCTGCGGCATCCGGCGCCGGCTGCGCGCCTTCGGCGCCCGCGAGCGTATCGCCCGCGCCGGCCTGGCTGGCCGCCATCGCGTCGAGTTGCGCGGGATCGCCGAACGCGCGGAACACACGGCCGGTCGCCGTCGTGTCGAGCGACATCACCGAACCGACGTGCAGGTTCACGTGCAGCGGATAACCGCCGTGCTCGATACGCACGATCGTCGGGCCGAGCGCGCCCGGTACCGACAGCGCGACGCTCAAGCCGACCGCTTCCGCGAGCCGCACCGCGTGCGGCAGCGCCGCACGGTAGGCCGGCTGGCGCTCGATCGACATCAGCCCCAGCCGCAACGACAACGGGCCCGGCTCGTAATTGCCGGTGATCGCATCGCGCTTCACGAGCGCGAGCCGCGTCAGGCTGACGAGATAGGTATGCGCCTGCGCGGTCGACAGGTCGGCCGCCGCGGCCAGCTCCGACAGGCCGAGCGGCTTGCGCCGGCGCGCGAGCGCGTCGAGCAGCCGGCCGCCGACCTCGACACTCTGGATCCCGCGCTGCGCCTTGGGCGGCGCGTCGTCCGCGCTGACTTCGTGGTTCTGCACGCGATGATTCTTCCGTTGACGAAACCCCGCATGGTATCCGACGCCATTTATCGCGCCAGCCCGCAGGTTTACCCGTATTAGACAATAGCAAGTGACTTTGTCATTGACAAATAATCGGCTCGGGAAGATGATCCGCTCACTCCCCTCAACACATGGCTCGCAGCCACGGAACGCAACATGGCCAAAGCATTCGCCTCCCAAGCCGATCTGGAAGAGAAGAAAGTCACCTGGACGCAGCTGTCCGAGAACGCGTACGCGTACACCGCCGAGGGCGACCCGAACTCGGGCGTGATCGTCGGCGACGACAGCGTGCTGATCGTCGACACGACCGCGACGCCCGCGATGGCGCAGGACCTGACCGCGAAGATCCGCAGCGTGACCGACAAGCCGATCAAGCACGTGGTGCTGTCGCACTACCACGCGGTGCGCGTGCTCGGCGCGTCCGCGTATTTCGACGAAGGCGCGCAGCACGTGATCGCGAGCCGCGGCACCTACGAGATGATCGTCGAGCGCGGCGAGGCCGACATGAAGTCGGAGATCGAGCGCTTCCCGCGCCTGTTCGCCGGTGTCGAGACGGTGCCCGGCCTGACCTGGCCGACGCTCGTGTTCGAGCGCGAGATCACGCTGTTCCTCGGCAAGCTCGAAGTGAAGATCATGCATGTCGGCTCGGGCCATACGAAGGGCGACACGATCGTCTGGCTGCCGTCGCAGAAGGTGCTGTTCTCGGGCGACCTCGTCGAATACGACGCCGCGTGCTACTGCGGCGACGCGCAGCTCGAACAGTGGCCGGCCACGCTCGAGGCGCTGCGCGCGCTCGGCGCCGAGAAACTCGTGCCGGGCCGCGGCCCCGCGCTGCTGAATCCGGCCGACGTGAACAAGGGCCTCGACTACACGAAGGATTTCGTCACGACGCTGCTCGCGCAGGGCCGCAAGGCCGTCGAACGCAAGCTCGACCTGAAGGCGTCGATGGCGCTCACGCGCGAAGCGATGGATCCGAAGTTCGGCCACGTGTTCATCTACGAGCACTGCCTGCCGTTCGACGTGTCGCGCGCGTTCGACGAGGCGAGCGGCATCGCGCATCCGCGCATCTGGACGGCGCAGCGCGACAAGGAAATGTGGGCCGCGCTGCAGGACTGAGCGGCACACGGCGGCGGGGCGTTCGCGTGAACGCGTCGCCGTTTCACTGAGGGCTGCCGGAATCGCCGCGGTGTTGTGCCGCGGTTCCGGCAGCCGGATCCGGTCTCACAAGAAAGCAGGGCGCATGCACGCCCTCGGAGACTGCTGCGCGCTCGATGCGTGCGGCCCGTTTGGAGAGAGACATGCCCCAATCGCTTCCCGCCGAAGCGACGCTCGCGCACGCGAGCGCTTCGGTATCCTCATCGACGTCCGAATCCGGCGACGCGCTGCTATTCCGCAAGATCGCGTGGCGGATCGTCCCGTTCCTGTTCCTCTGCTACGTCGTGTCGTTCCTCGACCGCATCAACATCGGCTTCGCGCAGTTGCAGATGAAGCACGATCTCGGCTTCAGCGATGCGATGTACGGCCTCGGCGCCGCGGTGTTCTACGTCGGCTACGTGTTCTGCGAAGTGCCGAGCAACCTGCTGCTCGCGCGTTTCGGCGCGCGCCGCACGTTCACGCGGATCATGCTGCTGTGGGGCATCGCGTCGACCGGGATGATGTTCGTGTCGCAGCCGTCGCATTTCTACGTGCTGCGCTTCCTGCTCGGCGTGTTCGAGGCCGGCTTCTTCCCCGGCATCGTGCTGTACCTGACCTGGTGGTTCCCCGCGAACCGGCGCGCGGCGGCGATCTCGGTGTTCTTCGCGGGCGTCGCGGTGGCCGGCGTGCTCGGCGGCCTGATGTCGGGCTGGATCATGCGCGACATGAGCGGCGTGCTCGGGCTGCACGGCTGGCAGTGGATGTTCGCGATCGAAGGCGCGCCGGCGATCCTGCTCGCGTTCGCCGCGTTCACGTTCCTCGTCGACCGGCCGCAGGATGCCGCCTGGCTCACGTCCGATGAAAAGGCGCGGGTCGCCGCGCTGTGCACGGACGGCCGCGGGCACGGCGGCGCGCACGACGGGCGCAGCCTCGCGGCCGCGCTCGCGAACCCGCACGTGTACCTGTTCGCGTTCATCTATTTCTCGCTGACCTGCGCGTCGCTGACGCTCAACTTCTGGATGCCGCTGATGATCCGCGACTTCGGCGTGACCGACGTCGTCGCCGTGAGCCTCTACACGGTCGTGCCGAACGCGGTCGGCGCGGTCGGGCTGATCCTGATCGCGCGCCGCTCGGACCGCACCGGCGAGCGCCGCAAGCACTTCGCGTGCTGCACGATCGGCGGCGGGCTCGCGCTCGCGGCGCTGACGCTGCACCTGCACAGCTTCGCGGCGATGCTCGCGTGCCTGTCGATCGCGGCGACGCTGATCTTCGCCGCGCTGCCGATCTTCTGGGCCGTGCCGACCCGCTACCTGTCGGGCAACGCGGCCGCGGCCGGGATCGCGCTGATCAGCAGCATCGGGATCACGAGCGGCATCGTCAGCCCGTGGGTGATCGGCATCATCCGCACGCGCACGGGCAGCATGGATCTCGCCGTGTACCTGCTGGCCGCGCTGCTGGTGGCCAGCGGTGTCGCGCTGATGCTCGGCGTGAAGGGCGAAGCCGCGCAGCGCGACTGAACCACGGCCGGCCGCTGCCCGCGGGCGGCGGCGGCCGGCGCTTCGTGTTCGCCCCGCATCCGAATCCATCGAGGAGACGATCGATGTCAGCCCCTCTTCAAGCGGACGCCGCGCGCGCCGTCGCGTCCGGCGCCGGTTCGACGGACGACGACGCGCTGTACCGCCGCATCGGCATGCGGATCGTGCCGTTCCTGTTCATCTGCTACATCGTGTCGATCCTCGATCGCAGCAACATCGGCTTCGCGCAGTTGCAGATGCGACAGGATCTCGGCCTGACCGACGCGATGTACAGCCTCGGCGCCGTGCTGTTCTTCGTCGGCTACGTGCTGTTCGAGGTGCCGAGCAACGCGCTGCTGCGCCGCTTCGGCGCGCGCCGCACGTTCGCGCGGATCATGTTCCTGTGGGGCGCGGTGTCGGTCGCGATGATCACCGTCGACAGCGCGAAGCATTTCTACGTGCTGCGCTTCCTGCTCGGGCTGTTCGAGGCCGGGTTCTTCCCGGGCGTGGTGTTCTACCTGACGTACTGGTATCCGGCGCGGCGGCGCGCGTCGGTGCTGTCGATCTTCTACGCGGGTGTCGCGGTGGCCGGGATGGTCGGCGGGCTGCTGTCGGGCTGGCTGATGCGCGGGATGTCGGGCGTGCTCGGGCTGCACGGCTGGCAATGGATGTTCGCGATCGAGGGCGCGCCGGCGGTCCTGCTCGGCGTGATCGCGTGGTTCTGGCTGTGCGATCGCCCGGAGCACGCGCGCTGGCTGTCGGACGCCGACCGGCAGCGGCTCGCGGCCGACCTGGCCGCCGACGGCGCCGGTGCGGGCACGCATGCGCCGCGTTCGCTGCGGCAGGTGCTGGCCGAACCGCGCACGTACCTGTTTGCGTTCATCTATTTTTCGCTGACCACCGCGCTGCTGATGCTGCTGTTCTGGATGCCGCTGATGATCCGCGAATTCGGCATCCATGACGTCGTGCAGATCAGCCTGCTGTCGGTCGTGCCGAACGCGATCGGCGCGGCCGGCCTGATCGCGATCGCGCGGCGCTCGGACCGCAAGCGCGAACGGCGCCGGCACTTCGCCGCGTGCGCGTTCGGCGGCGCGGCGGCGCTCGCGCTGCTGACGCTGCATCTGCCGAGCATCGTCGCGATGATGGCGTTGTTGTCGGTCGCGGCGATGCTGATCTTCGCCGCGCATCCGGTGTTCTGGGCCGTGCCGTCCGCGTACTTCTCGGGTGCCGGCGCGGCGGGCGGGATCGCGCTGATCAGCAGCATCGGCGTGTCGAGCGGGATGATCACGCCCTGGCTCGTCGGGCTGATCCGTACGCGAACCGGCAGCATGGATTCGGCGATGCTGATGATCGCGGCGTTGCTGGCCGCGTGCGCGGTCGCGATGCTGCTGGGCGTGCCGCGCGGCGACGCGGGCGCGCGAGCGCAAGCGCAGCGTTGAAAGCGAGGTCGGGCGATCGGGCGGCGCCGCGTTGCCGTCGTCCCCTACCAGGCGGAAGCGCGCGCCATGGCTACGCCCGATACACCTCGATCCGGTTGCGCCCGCGTTCCTTCGCGAGATAGAGCGCCTTGTCGGCGCGCGACAGCGACTGGTACGCGCCGAAGTCCGACTCGCGCATCGTGTCGATGCCGATGCTGACGGTCAATTCGACCGGCTGATCCTCGTGCATGAGCCGTGCCTGCATCGCGTGCTGCTGCAGGCGGCGCGCAAACGCGAACGCCGTGTCGAGGTCCGCGCCCGGCAGCACGATCGCGAATTCCTCGCCGCCGACCCGGCCGACGATCCCGTCCGGCCCGGTTTCCGCGAGCAGCAGCCGCGCGAAATGCCGAAGCGCGCGGTCGCCGAGCGGGTGGCCCCAGCGGTCGTTCAGCGCCTTGAAGTGATCGAGATCGAGCATCAGCACCGCGGCGGCCCGGCCGGTCGCGCGCACGCAGAGCAGCGCGGCCTCGCTCTGCCGCATGAAGGCGTGGCGGTTCGACAGTCGAGTCAGGTGGTCGGTCGTCGCCATCCGGTGCAGTTCGGCCTCGATGCGTTTGCGGTCGGTCGCGTCGGTGATGAAGCCGTGCCACACGGTGCCGCCGTCGGCCATGCGTTGCGGGCGCGCATCGCCTTCGCGCCATCGCAGGCCCTGGCCGGGCAGCAGCACGCGATATTCGAGGCGCCACGGCGTCAGTCGCACTGAAGAGTCATGCAGCGACTGCCGATACGCGATCAGGTCGGCCGGATGGATCCGGGTCTCGACCGACTCCGCGTTGCGGGCGACCTGCTCGGGCGTCAGTTCGTAGATGTCGCTGACGCCCGCACTCGCATAGGAAAAGCTGCGGTGCCCGTCGGCCGCCTGCCGTAGCTGGAACACGAGCCCGGGAACCTGGTCGGTGAGGTCCGTGACGAGCGCGGCCGAGTCGCGCAGCCGCATGGCGAGTTCGCGCAGCGCCGTGATGTCGGTGGTCGTGCCGACCATGCGCAGCGCGCGGCCGTTGCCGTCGCGGCTGATCACCTTGCCGCGGCTGCGGATCCACTTGTAGGTACCGTCCTTGCAGCGGATGCGGTGCTCGACCTCGTAGCTGTCGGTCCGGCGCTCGAAGTGCGCGAGCATCGTGGCCTTCACGTCGTCGACATCGTCCGGATGCAGCCGTTCGTATGCATCCTCGATCCGGCTGCTCAGCTCGTGCGGCGCGTAGCCGAGCAGCGCCTCCCAGGCCGGCGAGTAATGGATCTCGCCGGTTGCCACGTTGCGATCCCACACGCCGGTGCCGCTTTCGGTCAGCGCGAGCGTCGTCAGCGTGCTGTGTTCCTCGACGATCGCCAGTTGGTTGCGCAACGCGGCTTCCTCAATCGCGCGGGCAAGCGCGTGTTCAGCCAGCGCGGCGAGGTCGCGCAGCAGCGCGCATTGCGTGGCGTCGAACGTCAGGGCAACGGGGTTGACGATGGCCAGCGTGCCGAATGCAGCGCCGTCGGGCGCGACCAGTTCGCAGGCCGCGACGACTTGCGGCGCGTGAGGTGGACTGTCGTCGGATTGCAGGTTGCCGTTCGCGCCGTGCAGGACGAATCGTCGGTCGGCAGACGGATCTCGTTCAGCCAGCGGCGGGAAGAAATCGGCGGGAAGCGCGGCGGGCAGCGTCCCGTCGGCTGCCAGCACGCGTTGCGTGCCGGCCTCGGCGCGCGCAACGAAGGCGCCGGCCGTGCCGAAATGCGCACGCGCGACGCGGCAGACGGTCTCCAGCTCGGGCGGCGGCGCAAGCGCCGGCTGAACGTCGGCCGAACCGCGTGCGGCGGCCGGTGCGTCGCCGGCCTCGGTGATGAACATACGGAACCGCATGGTCGAATTCCGCAACGGACGATTGCGCTCGTGATCGGACGAATGCCGACCGGATGATGCTGCTCGGGAAATTGCAATCGTAGAGCTTACTGTTGCGAAAATTGCATGGCAAGCGGGTTGGAATGGGTTTTCAGCGCGATCCATTTGCGCTTGCCGGGAAAGAATCCGGGGGGTGTTTTCCCGGCACGCGGGTGGCCGGGCGCCGTGCTTCACCGGCGCCTTCCCGCAGACGAATGAAGCGTCCGCCGCTCATCCGGAAACGTGCCGCCGAACACCGGATGACCGCCGGTCGATTGTCCGCGCGTCACGTCGTGCCGCAGCACGTCCCGGTGTTCGGCGAGCTTGCCGCCTTCGATCCGCGGGAAGTCCAGCGCGCTCAGCGCACCGGCGCGTAGCGCGGCGCGGGCGTATCGGTCGACAGGTGCGGTGCCATCGTGCGGCGCGCGGCCTCGTACGCATCCCATTCGTCGGCCGCGTGCAGCGACGGAATCGTCACGAGTTCGTCACGATCGAAGCCGACCAGCGCCGCGTCGACCATGTCCGCCGCCGGCATCACGATTTCCTTCGGCAGGTGCTCGAGCGGCAGGCCGGCCGTCTGCCAGAAATCGGTGGCCGTCGCGCCGGGCAGCACGGCCTGCACCTGCACGCCCTTGTCGGCGAGTTCGTGGTGCAGCGACTGGCTGAACGCGAGCACGAACGCCTTGCTGCCGCCGTACACGCCGTTCAGCGTTTCCGGCGAGATCGCGACGATCGACGCAATATTGATCACCGCGCCGCGGCCACGGGCGACGAAGCCGGGCACGGCCGCATAGGTGAGGCGCGTGAGCGCGGTCACGTTCAGGTCGATCATCCGCGTCATCGCGTCGACGTCGCTGTCGAGCAGCGGCGTGTGCGTGCCGACCCCCGCGTTGTTCACGAGCAGCGTGATGCTCGCGTCCTGCTTCAGCTTCGTTTCGACGGCGGCGAGCGCCGCGCGGTCGTTGAGGTCGGCGTCGACGATTTCGACGCTGCGCTGTGTGTCGTTCGTGATGCGCTCGGCGAGGGCGGCCAGCCGGTCGCGGTTGCGCGCGACCAGGATCAGGTCGTAGCCGCGGCGCGCGAGCCGGTCGGCGTAGACGGCGCCGATGCCCGACGAGGCGCCGGTAATGAGGGCGGTACCGCGATGTGCTTGAGTCATGATGTCGCTCCGTGTCGATGAAGTTGGCCGAATGGCGTGAATGCATTCTGGCCTCGGATCGCTGCGACACAAATGACGTAGATGGGTATGATTCAGGACATCGGGCCGATCGCCGTGCCCGGGACCGGAGAACACGCATGCACCGAATCGGCTTTCTGATCAGCGACGGCTTCCAGATCATGGCGCTCGCCGCGCAGTCGGTGTTCGAGTACGCGAATCTGGGCGCGGGCGAGCCGTTCTATGTGATGGACAACTATTCGGTCGACGGCGGCGACGTGCGCTCGTCGCTCGGGCTGTCGGTCGCGACGCGCGCGCTGCGCGGGCGGATCGACGTCGATACGTGGATCGTCGCGGGCGTCAACGATCCGCTTGCTTCGCCGGCGCCGGCCGGCGTGGTCGCGTTCCTGCGCCGCGCGAACGCGCGTACGCGGCGGATCGCCGGCATCTGCACGGGCGCATTCGTGCTGGCCGAGGCCGGGCTGCTCGCGCAGCGTCGCGCGACGACGCACTGGGCGTTCGGCCGCGACATGCAGCGGCATTACCCGGAGATTCGCGTCGAGGAAGACCGGATCTACATCGTCGACGGTCCGATCTGGACCTCGGCCGGGATGACGGCCGGCCTCGACCTCGCGCTCGCGATGGTGGAAAAGGATCTCGGTACCGATGCCGCGCGGTCGGTCGCGCACAAGCTGGTCATGCACCAGCGCCGCGCGGGCGGCCAGTCGCAGCATTCGGAAATGCTGGAGCTCGCGCCGAAATCCGACCGGATCCAGAACGCGCTGAACTACGCGCGGCAGAACCTCGGCCGCGCGCTGACCGTCGAGGACCTGGCCGATGCGGTCCACCTGAGCCCGCGCCAGTTCAGCCGCGTGTTTGCGCTCGAAACGGGACAGTCGCCGGCCAAGGCGATCGAAAAGCTGCGGCTGGAGGCGGCGCGGGTGATGATCGAACAGAGCCGGCATCCGCTCGACGTCATCGCGAGGGAGACCGGTTTTCGCGACCGCCGTCATATGCGCGAAGCGTTCGTGCGCGGGTTTGGCGTTCCGCCGCAGGCGGTTCGGCGCGACGCGCGCATGGATGACCGGGAAGGTCGCTAGGCCGGTGGTCGCCGCAGGCAGGGGCGGGTGGACGAATCGGGTCGGATTGGGTGGGGGCGAGTGCGCTGCTCGACTCGAGTCTCGCGGGGGAAACCAGAATGGCTTACCGCGTTGCGTAGGCTACGCTACGTTTGAGCACGTTTCGACACCATTGAGAGGAGCGTGGCAATGGTTAAGATCGAAGGATGTTGCGCACATTCGCGACGCCTGATTGCGCTTGCGCTCCTCTTTCTGACTGCGACGCTGTCACATGTCGGTTACTCGCAGGTCGCTCGAATGGAGGTTCTCCCCCTCCAGTCGACGACCTTGACCGACAAGGAATTCCTGGTTGGCGGCAAAGATGGCAAACCGGCCAGTCTGGCTGGTGAGCTTCGCCTGCCACGTGCTGGAACCGAGCGCTTTCCCGTCGTGATTCTGCTGCACGGTGCAGGCGGCATCTCGGGCTACGTGACCGACTGGGAGCACGACTTGCTGGCAATGGGCGTCGCGACTTTTGTCATTGACAGTTTCTCCGGTCGCGGCATCAGCAGTGTCAACAACGACCAATCCCAGATTGGCCGATTCGTGCAAATCGAAGACGCGTACCGGGCATTTGAGCTTTTGGAGAAACATCCCGCGATCGACCCGACGCGAATCGTACTGATGGGTTTTTCGCGAGGCGGCAGCGCCACGCTCTACGCGGCACTAAAACGATTCCAACATGATCACGGCCCCAGATCCGGCCATGAGTTCGCAGCTTATTTGGCGTTCTATCCAACTTGCAACGTGACCTACCGAGATGACGAGGACATTACCGCCAGGCCAGTACGCATCTTCCACGGCGAGGCTGACGACTATGCGCCGATTGCACCTTGCCGCGCGTATGTCGAACGACTCGCTGCCAGGCAAGGCGCCGACGTCAAACTGACGGGATATCCGAATGCGTTGCATGTGTTCGATTGGCAGGCCATCAAGCAACCCATGAAGTTGTCGCAAGCGCAAACGACGCGAAACTGTCAACTCGCGGAAACGGATAACGGCCAAATCATCAACGTCAAAACGAAACAACCGTTTACCTACAGTGATGCCTGCGTGGAACGAGGGCCGTCGATCGGCTACAACCAGAAAGCATCAATCGAGGTTCGAGAGGCTGTCAGGCAGTTCATTGCTACTGTGTTAAAGACCCGATAGCCCGGGCCAGGTAGTGAGGAGACCGCGGTGCTGCGCAAGCAGGGGCTCGAGCAAACGACACCATGACCGGCAGGCATCGACACGGTCAATCCCGGCCATTCGATTCGGCAATCGGCCACACGAAAGAAAACATCATCCGTTTTTCCTCGGCCCTGCACGCCCCGGCGCATGATGCGCCGGGGCTTTGCCAGAACCCGGCGGGTGGTTTTTCACGTGATCGATGAACGCGCGCAGCTTCGGCATGATCTGCCGGCGGCCTGGATAGTAGAGAAACACGCCCGGCCTCACCGGCGCGAACGGCTCCAGCACGAGCACCAGGGTTCCCGCTTTCAGCGCTTCCGAGACCATGGGCTCAGGTAGCTGCGCAAGGCCCAGACCTTCGACTGCCGCACCCAGCAGGGTAGGAAAATCATGCGCGATGAACGGGCCCGATACGGCGACCTCGATCTCGCGGTCGTTGTCGTTGAACGACCAGGGCGCGAGCGCACCATTGGATCTCCGCCATCGCAAGCATGCATGTTCGCGCAGATCGTCCACGCGTTCGGGACGGCCGCGGCCTGCGAAGTAGGCCGGACTGCCGACGATGACGAGACGGAACGGGGGCGTCAACGGCACCGCGACCATGTCGGCGGCGACGAACTGGCCCAGGCGGATGCCGGCGTCGAACCCTTCCGCCGCGAGATCGATCAGCGCCTCGTTCGCGGCAATCTCGACTTCGATCTCGGGATACGCGCGGCAGAAGGATGCAATCAGCGGTTCCAGCAGGATCGGCACCACCGCGCGCGGCACCGATAGGCGCAACAGTCCGGTGGGTCGCTGGCCGAGATCGCGGGCCACCTCGCTGGCGGCGACGAGCTCTTCGAACGCTGGCTTGGCACGCGACAGAAACCGTTCGCCGGCTTCCGTCAGGCCGACACTGCGCGTGGTGCGGATGAAGAGTGCGGCGCCAATGCGTTCTTCAAGCACACGCACGGCCTGGCTGACGGCCGACGGCGTGACGCCGAGTTCGGCGGCAGCGCGGCGAAAGCTGCGATGCAGGGCAACGCTGAGGAACGCTTCCACACCATCGAGTGCGCCTTGCCTGACTGTGAAGTTCTGCTTCATGGCCCATCAACATTGTGATGAATAGTCGCTCGCCAGCGGCCATGGTACACCTACGCATGCAGACGAGGCAGCGCGCCGATTGCGGCACGCAAGCCCGGAACGGTCTGCTCGAAACCATGGAGGAGCCTCACCATGAACGATGCGCTGGATGGCGTGCGCGAGCACTATCGCGCGACCGGCCTGACCGAGCGGCTGAAAGCCGCACTCACGGTGCTTGGACCAGAGGATCAACCGTTCGCACCGCGGCAACTGGACGCCCTCGACCAGTTTCACACCCGCGGGCTGGCTGCCACCGACGAGCTTGCCGAATTGGTCGGGATCACTGCCGACATGGCGGTGCTGGACGTCGGTTCGGGCATCGGCGGGCCGGCTCGCGTCCTGGCTGCAACCCGTGGCTGCCGGGTGACGGGCATCGACCTCAGCGAGCCGTTCGTGGATGCCGCGCGCTATCTCGCCCAGCGCACCGGGCAGAGCGGGCAGGTGTCGTTTCGTACCGCCAGCGCGCTGGATCTTCCGTTCGACGACGGCCGTTTCGATGTCGTGTTGCTGCAGCATGTGGCAATGAACATCGCCGATCGCGCACGGCTTTACCGGGAGATCCGGCGCGTGCTGAAACCCGACGGCAAATTCGCGACGTACGACGTCGTCGCAAACGGCAGCGAACTGCACTATCCCGTTCCGTGGGCGCGAACCCCGGCCACGAGCTTCCTGATGACGGCCGATGCAACACGCGAGGCTATCGAGGCAGCCGGTTTCCGCACGCTGACATGGCAAGACGACACGGAGGCCGCAAAAGCGTGGATCGCCCAACGGCGCGCATCCGGGCCGCCTCCGTCGCCGAATCTCGGCATCGTGCTGGGGCCGGACTTCGCGCAACTGTTCGCGAACCTGGGACGCAATCTCGTCGAAGGCCGGGTCGGCATTCTCACTGCGGTGTTCGAGGCCGACGCCACGACTACCCGGAACCGTATGGAGGCCCGCTGATGACAACCGCTCCTTTTCCTGCCGGTATCGTCCCGTCGCGTGCCGCCTGGCGCGGCCTGCTCTGGATCGTACCGCTGACGGTCCTGTGGATCGGCCTGATCTACTGGCAGCCGGCGATCCCGGCGAGCGGCGTTCCAGTCACCGCTCACCAACTGGCGGTCCATGCGGTCGTCGCGATCGGTTTATGGCTCGGCCTCGAACGCACCGGCCTGACGCCGGGCCAACGCAGCACGACCTGGCTTGCGGTCATGATTCCGTACACGCTTTGGTTCGCTGTCGCGTGGAGCGCGGCCATCGATGGCACGTTCCGCGCGGGCACGCCGGACGCGCCGCCTTTGCTGCCGTTGGCGATTGTTGTGCCGGTGCTGATCGGCGCGCCACTGTTGCTGTTGTCGACGCGGGTCGGGCAGGTGCTCGATGCGATGCCGGCGACGTGGCTCGTTGCGATTCAGCTGTACCGCATATTCGGCGGTTGGGCGCTCGCCGCGTGGCTGAATGGAGCGATGACCGGCGTGTTCGCGTTGCCGGCGGGAATCGGCGACGTGCTGACCGGCGTGTTCGCCGTGCCGGCGGCAATCGCCGTCGCGACCGGCACGGCCGAGGGGCGGAAGGCGGCGATCATGTGGAACCTCTTCGGGCTCGCGGATTTCGCTGTCGCGATCACGTTGGGAATGATCACGTCGCCCGGCCGGTTCCAGCTGATCGTTCCGAATGTGCCGAGCATCGGTGCCGGCGTTTATCCGGATGTGTTGACCCCGGCGTTCGTGGTGCCGACCTCGATCCTGCTGCACGCGCTGTCGCTGCGCCAGTTGGTCCGACGGTCCGCTGACTAAGCCCGTTCGGCGATGCGGCGCGGCCCCGACATTTCGACGCCGGGCGTGCAGGCTCCGATCGCCGAATCCGATCCCGCCCGACGTCAGCGCGTCACGAACGCCACGGCGTCGTCCGGCGCCGTCCGCGCATGCTTGCGCTGGCGCAGCAGCGCGACGCGGCAATTCTCGCGGGCGGTCTCGCGGCCGTCGTCGTCGAGCAGCACGAGATCGCCGCGCATCACGTTCAGCGTGATCACGTCCTCGCCCGGCGCGCCGAGCGTTTCCGGCGTATGCACCGAGCCGGCCGGTTCGAGCACCGTCGAGCCGGCGTGCGCGACCCAGTCGTATTCCAGATAGCGCCACGCGCCCTGCAGCGTGTGGACGAACACCTCGCCATCGTGGCGATGGCGCGGCAGCGTGCCACCGGCCGGCATCTTCAGCAGCGCGGTCAGCGTGTCTTCGGCCGCGTTGATGTGCAGGTACTTGATCGCCAGCCCCGGAAGGTCGGCGCTCATCGGCAGCCACGGCAGCGCATCGCCGGGCAGGCACGAGATCGGCGGCAGGTCGGTGGAGAGCGGGGCGGACGGCTGCGTCATGGCGGGAGGCGGAGCGGAAATGGGGAGCCCGCATTATCGCAGAGCCGGATCGCGCGGCTGAACGCGACGTTGCGCGTTGGTCTTCGATTCGCGAGCCTTCGCAGGTGTGTGCCCGTCGCTCCTCGACATCTACAGTCAAACTGTACAGTTTGACTGTAGATGTGCTATCGTGGATTTCATGAACACGCCACCGTCACCCTCCGACGCGCTCCCACTGGCCGGTCTCGCCGGCGAACTCCGCATCTCGGTCGGCAAGCTGATGCGCCGGATGCGAGAGCAGACCCACCCGAACGACCTCACGTCTTCCCAGAAATCGGTATTGCTGCGGCTCGATCGCGATGGCCCCGCGACCGTGTCGGCGCTCGCGCGCGCCGAAAGCGTGCGACCGCAGTCGATGCGTGTGACGGTCGCGACGCTGGAGGCGCTGGGTGCCGTCAGCGGCGCGCCCGATCCGACCGACGGCCGGCAGACGCTGATCGCGCTCACACCCGGTTTCCGCAAGGTGCTGCAGGCCAATCGCGCGGCCAAGGACGACTGGCTGTTCCGCGCGCTGCACGCGCAACTGTCGGAGCCGGAACAGGCCGAGCTTGCAGCGGCCGTGAAGCTGCTGCAGCGGCTCGCCGAATTCCAGGACCCGGCGCGCCCTTGAACCGCATCGACCCGCCCGCCGAAAGGACTGCCTGAACATGAACTCCGTGCATCTCGTGTCGTACTTTTTCGGTGGCGCGTTTCTCGCGAACGCCGTGCCGCATCTCGTCAGCGGGCTGCGCGGCGAGCCGTTCCAGACGCCGTTCGCGAATCCGCCGGGCCGCGGGCTGTCGTCGTCGACGGTGAACGTCGTCTGGGGCTTCGTGAATCTCGCGATCGGCTGCGCGCTGGTCGGCCGGGTCGGGGCTTTCGACCTGAAGGCGACGGCCGACGCGGCTGCGCTCGGCCTGTTCCTTGCACGACACTTCGGCGCGCTGCACGGCGGCAACGATCCGGAGCGGGAGCGGCCATGAGCGTGCCGGCAGCGGGCGTGTTCCGCTCGCTTCGCAGCTTCAACTATCGCGTGTGGGCGATCGGCGCGCTGGTGTCGAACATCGGTACGTGGATCCAGCGCACCGCGCAGGACTGGCTCGTCCTCACGCAGCTCACGCATCACGACGCGTCGGCGGTCGGCACGGTGATGGCGCTGCAGTTCGGGCCGCAGCTCCTGCTGTTGCCGTGGACCGGCTACGCGGCCGATCGCTTCGACCAGCGCAAGCTGCTGATGGTGACGCAGGGGCTGATGGGCGTGCTGGCGCTGGCGCTCGGCGCGCTGACCGTCACGGGCGTGGTGCGGCTCGAGCATGTGTACGTGTTCGCGTTCCTGTTCGGCTGCGCGTCGGCGTTCGACGCGCCCGTGCGGCAGACCTTCGTCGCGGAACTGGTCGGCGACCGCGAGCTGGCGAACGCGGTCGCGCTCAATTCGACGTCGTTCAATGCCGCGCGGATGATCGGCCCGGCGGCGGCAGGTTTCCTGATCGCGTCGATCGGCACCGGCTGGGCGTTCCTCGCCAACGGTCTCAGTTTCTTCGCAGTGCTGGCGTCGCTGTCGCTGCTTCGGGAGGACGAACTGCGCGCGAATGCGCGGGCGGGCCGCTCGCGCAGCGGCCTGCTCGACGGGTTCCGCTATGTGTGGCGGCGCGACGACCTGAAGGCGATCCTCGTGATGCTGTTCCTGATCGGCACGTTCGGGCTCAATTTCCAGTTGTTCATCTCGACGATGGCGGCCAGCGTGTTCCACGTCGACGCGCGCGGCTTCGGCGTGCTGTCGTCGATGATGGCGGTCGGCACGGTGTCGGGCGCGCTGCTCGCGGCACGCCGCGAGCAGCCGCGCTTCCGGCATCTGTGGTTCGGCGCGGCGCTGTTCGGGCTCGGCTGCACGCTCGCCGCGCTGGCGCCGGGCTACTGGCTGTTCGGGGCCGCGCTCGTGCTGACCGGGATCGCCGCGATCACCTTTATGAATTCCACCAACAGCCTGATGCAACTGTCCACCGAGCCGGCGATGCGCGGCCGCGTGATGGCGCTGCGCCTCGCGGTCGCGCTTGGCGGCACGCCGATCGGCGCGCCGGTGGCGGGCTGGGTCGCGAACCATCTCGGCCCGCGCTGGGCGCTTGGTGTCGGTGCCGCGTCCGGTTTCGCGGCCGCGCTCGTCGCGACACACTTTGTGAAGCGCAACCGGAACAAGCTGCGCGCAGGCGGCGCGGTCGATTCGGGCGACGGCGCGTGACGTAACAGGGTGGAGACGAAGGCGCAGCTGCGCCAGCCCGTCACATATCAGGCGCGCGCGTGCAGGGCCGGCCGATCATCCCGTCGAGCATCCCGTTCGCCCGATGCTGCACGGCGCACCGCCGGGAACCAGATTCCTCGAGTCAGCCGCCTACGCCGCCGGCCGTGCCGCCGCATGGGCGGCTTCCAGGCACGACTGAAACAGCAGCGCGGCCCGCGACGGCCGCGGCGAGCGTCGCAGCAGGCTCACGAACCGGCACCGGTAGTTGAATCGGTGCGGCGCGATCGGCTGCATCAGCCCCTTGTTTTCGAAGCTTTCCGCGTAATGGTCTGGCAGGAAGCCGAGATAACGACCGGACAGGATCAGCGTCGCGATCGATTCCTGATCCGACGCGGTCGCGCTGCGCGTCAGCTTCGCGCGATGGCTCAGTTCCATGTTCGGCGAATGGAAGCCGAGCCCCGCGAACGCATGGTTGCGGATCGTCGTCCACGTGAGCTTGCCGTGCGGCGCATCGTAGAGCGGATGCTGGCGGCCGCAGTACAGCAGCATCCGTTCGTCGAACAGCTCCGAATACACGAGGCTGCCCGAGTTGCGGTGCGCGGGAATGATCCCGACCTGGTAACTGCCGTCGATGATCCCGCGCTCGACCTCGTTGATCGACGCGACATGCAGGTTCAGCGTGACGTCGGGTGCCTCGTCCGCGAACTGGCGGATCGCGTCGCCGAGCCGCGCGTTCGCGTTGGTGGCCGTCTTGTCGAACACCGCGACGTGCAGTTCGCCGCCCATCCGGTCGTGAATGCCGTCGATCCTGCTGCGAAATGCTTCCATCGACGCGAGCAGCCGCAGCGTCTCCTCGTACACCGTCTGCCCCTCGGGCGTCAGCGTGAAGCCCGCGCGGCCGCGCCGGCACAGCACGAGGCCGACGCGCGTTTCGAGATCCTTCACGTGCCGGCTGATCGTCGAGATGCCGATATTCAGTTCCAGTTCGGCCGCCGCCATCCCGCCGCACTGCACGACGCCCTTGAAGACCCGCAGCAGGCGGAGATCCATGTCGCTGAGCTGCCCGAGCAGCGCGCGGCTCTTCGGTTTCTTTGCTTGCATAGTTGCGCAAGTGAACATTGATATTGCGATATTGAAGAGACTAATTGGCCTCCCGACAATGTGCAACATCATCACAAGAAGGAGGGGCGCGCCGCGCCGACCGACATGACCGACATCAGCACCGCCGCGCAGCAGGACGACACGACCATCCGCACCGACGCCGCCTGGCTCGACGCGCACTGGATGCCGTTCACGGCCAACCGCCAGTTCAAGGCCGATCCGCGCATGATCGTGTCGGGCCAGGGCGCGTATTACACGGACGCCGAAGGCCGCAAGATCTTCGACGGCCTGTCGGGTCTCTGGTGCACGGGCCTCGGTCATGGCCGCACGGAAATCGTCGAAGCCGTGAGCCGCCAGGTCGCGCAGCTCGACTACGCGCCGGCGTTCCAGTTCGGCCATCCGAAGTCGTTCGAGCTCGCCAACAAGATCAAGGACCTGACGCCGGCCGGCCTCGACTACGTGTTCTTCACGGGGTCGGGCTCGGAAGCGGCCGACACGTCGCTGAAGCTGGCCCGCGCGTACTGGCGTGCGAAGGGCAAGGGCACCAAGACGCGCCTGATCGGCCGCGAGAAGGGCTACCACGGCGTGAACTTCGGCGGCATCTCGGTCGGCGGGATCGGGCCGAACCGCAAGCTGTTCGGCCAGGGCCTCGACGCCGATTTCCTGCCGCACACGCAACTCGCCGAGAACAAGTTCTCGCGCGGGATGCCCGAGCACGGCGCGGAGCTGGCCGACCGCCTGCTCGACCTGATCGCGCTGCACGACGCATCGAACATCGCGGCCGTGATCGTCGAGCCGTTCTCCGGCTCGGCGGGCGTGGTCGTTCCGCCGAAGGGTTATCTCAAGCGGCTGCGCGACATCTGTACCGCGCACGACATCCTGCTGATCTTCGACGAGGTCATCACGGGCTTCGGCCGTGCCGGCGCGATGACGGGCGCCGACGCATTCGGCGTGACGCCGGACATCCTGAACTTCGCGAAGCAGGTGACGAACGGCGTGCAGCCGCTCGGCGGCGTGGTCGCGACGAAGGAAATCTACGACACGTTCATGGCTGTGGGCGGCCCCGAGTACATGCTCGAGTTTCCGCACGGCTACACGTATTCGGCCCACCCGGTCGCGTGCGCGGCCGGCGTTGCGGCGCTGGATCTGCTCG